>OX578148.1:41997963-42264931 GCA_951213105.1 Amaurobius ferox
ACACGTGGACAAGGCTCTAAGCCTAAGTTATGAATTATTCACTTCCACAAAAATCGTATTCCCATATATATATATATATATATATATATATATATATATACAGAGAGAGAGAGAGTACTTCTAGGCACTGGTAGCATAACTAAGCTATACTAAACCAGGATATAGCTGTAAATACAAATCCTCGCTGTTTCTATTCGTTACCTATCACCCAATTAACATGCATGTAAAGTTTCGTTTACATTATTAAATTTTCCGTGAAGGAGCCCTTCCTTTACCAACATGGCGACATTTAGCTCTTCTCTACACACTATATCTTTCATTGTTCAAAACATTACCCCCCCCCCCTCCCCCCTCAATGGCCAGGCACTGACTCTTTCATCTTTGCCTATACATCGGCCAGAACCGTGAACCTCTTAGCCGTCATATGACGTTGCCCCAGCGCATTGTTTAAAACATCACATATTTTATTTTCTATAAAATTGATTTAACAAATATTAGAAATTAAATTACGATTAAAATAATAAAATGGATAAACAATTAACATAGCCTTTTAATCTTTTTAAAATATTCTTAAATCTTTTTTAAAAATTAATATTTGATTTTAAATTTTATGAAAATTTTATCTTGGTTAAACAAAACTTAAGACTATTGGATTTTAATTCTTCACTGCATCAATTTTGATACATTTTTTTACTGTGCAATATTTGATTGCAATTTGTCATATTGCATCATTTTCTAAATACATTATAATTATAATAATAGTATTAGTAGAGGTCATTGTATTTAAATAGCAAAATGAGGCTTAAAAATATCTTTGATCAAGCTATTTGTTGAATTCATACCCTCCAGTTCTGCAAGTTTTTAAGTCATAAAAAGTTCGATCAAGTTTTATAGTTTTACTAGAACGAATTACCCGGCATTTCCTGGGGCTTAAATAAACGCCCGCTAAATAAATAATACAGGTAACACCACTCAATTTCCAAATCGCCTTTTATGAACCAGAACCATTTTCTCTCTCTTTTCCTATGAGCAATCATGCCAATTATACAACGGAGGCATAATACGCCATAAATAAGCACCTTTGATGCCCTAAATAAGCATACTGAAAATACTTGAGCTTGCAAATAAAAAACAGGTTCCTTTTATTTAGAAAAGTTAGATTCTTGTCTTTAGAAAATTTAGTTTAAAAGTCAGATTTTCGTATTTTATCATTCAGTTCGTGTTTCACAATTTTCTGCGATTGAAGTTTAAAGTTCACGGCTTGGACCTGATCAAAAAAGAAGAAAAAAAAGTTTCTTTCGACTGCTGGAATAATTTGATTTTGAAGCCGAAAATAAAAATAACATCTTATATGATATTTTCAAAAGTTTACGTTCAATTTAATTCAAATTTTCAGAACACATTTGTGATATTGAAATAATTCTTTATTCCAAAATTTGAATAAAAAATTATTTTTTAAATCCACGAAATCAGAAAATCACAAAATATTTATAAATTCTAGACTGAAAGTCTGAGATGTCATTCACAGAACATCTGAGAAAGAAATTCATTTAATGCTCGTATTCGAGCAAGATCGTTTGCTTGATCGTTTGCTTGGATTTAAAAATGACAAAAATTTAGCCGAATTTGATTTAAGAACATAACTTTTACACAAATTCGAATTAAAAAAAATATCATTTAGCCGTATCGTCCGGGTACCTGAAGTACCCTTGTACTGAATGTTGACACTATGTCAGAAGTTTCGATTTTCCGCTTCAGGACTGACATATTTTATTATGTACGAAAATCGTTTTCATTTACAGATATATACCATTTAAAAACACTAATTTAATACTTTGATAAGTTGAAAAAAACAAACACTAAGTTAACCGTGTCTTCTAAGTGATTAAAATCCTGTGTAATTGTACAATATTTGAAGTTTTATTTATTTTTGTATATTTCTGTTGTAAGTAAACATTGCTTGCAAAAACAGTAATTATTTTCAATTTGAAAAAAACAAAAAATCATGCATTGACGAGTTAATTAAACAGTTCAGATAAATTTACACTTGTTCAAAGTCTTATTCTTTATAACAAAGGTTTGATCCAAAGATCCTCCTTCGACTTGTACCGGAGACTGAAATATCCGACAAATAGGGTCAGTCAATCACTGGGGAATTTCTCCGATTCCAGGTTCACTTCCGGGAATCCTGATCGGCAATCAAGCAAATGCTTTCCTGCTGGACTGATTTTGTGGGCCATTTGGTTATTGGAGACTCCACGCCCTCACCTTTCAACCAAATGAATGTTCTCGTTCATCAGACGAGGAATAATAGTTCGTCAATACATGCCAACGTAAAATTATTAATAGAGTATCGTAATTGTAGTGAGGTAGAAATCTGAATTTCACCTGTGGTGTGGTGATATCGAACACTTCCAATTAAATAATCTGGAGAGGAAAGTTTCAGGCGACTTTTTCATATATTAATATTCTACATTGTTCTGATCCATCTGTATTTCGTCCTAGAACAAATTTCCCAGCGTTTCTCGGGTCCCTCTTTGTCATTAATGCAGATACAGATGACATTATTCAATTTCCAAATCGCCTGTTTTGAACCAAATCATTTCTGCTCTCCGATTTTTGCCATGGGCAACCGTGTCAATTGTGCAACGCGGGTGTAATATGCAAAAAAAAAAAGCTATTTAGATACGCTTTAAATAAGAGCGTCGAAATTACTTGAAATCGCAAATAATAATGATGATAATAATAATAATAAGTAAGTCCATTTTAGTTAGAAAAGTTAGATTTTTATTGTTTAGTTTAGTTTTCGGTTTTAGAAAGTTTCAGTTTAAAAGTTAGATTTTCGTAATCATTCAATTCACGTCCCGTCATTTTATGCGGTTGAAGTTTACGGCTGGAAGTTGATCAAAAACGGAAAAGTTCATTTTGTCTTCTTGAATATATTAATTTTGAAGTCAAAAATAAAAATAAAATTTTATATGCCATTTTCAAAAGTATACGTCCGATTTAAGCCAAATTTTCAGAACACACGTTTAAAATAATTCTATATATTCCAAAAAATTTTGAATTTATTTTTCTACAAATTAAGAAAATAGCAAATTATATAGTCGTCAAAATCTAGACTGAAAGTGTGAGATATTGTTTTCAGAACACCTGCAAAAGAAAGTGCTCGTATTAGATCAAAATCGTTTGATCGATAAATTGGTTTAAAAAATGACAATATTCGGCCAAATTCCGACTTTTAAAGTCTTAACTTTTAAACTAATTTGAATTAAAAAAAAGAAAAAAAAAACACTCTAAGAGGGCCTGTCGTCAGACGAGTTCAGCTACCCCTGTACGTACCGAATTTTGCAGCTAACCAATGCTTCGATTTTCTGCTACAGAAGACACACACAACCATATTTTATTATGAGAAATTGAATCAACTCGTATGAAGTTTTCGTTGAAATTTGAATTTTCGTAAAGGATCCGTTTTTTACATTAAGGATTTCATGAAAGGTCCCGACAAAAGGCCTATATTTCTTCTAAACAAACTCTTGGCTTCTGCAACTTCGTTGCAATGGTCTCATATTTTTAATGGATATTTTTTAATGGTCTCAGATATTTTTTTATTTATTAGGTTCGAATATTAGGTTCGAATATTGGTCACTTTTACGACTACAGTACTACTACATGAAAAATATTTTCAGCATCAGAATGATGCAAATTGCAACTTAATAGGAGTTTTCCCTTTTTAATTCTATATTTTTTCCCCACTATTAACATTTCGAAATCAAGTCTTACGCAGATTTCGTTGACACTCTTATAAAAATAGCAAATGAAAACAATCAGATTTTCATGAGCCCGTCCGTCTCTATGCTCAGCATTTCTACTTGTCTATCAAATTTATAACGTACAGTAATTTTCTTGAGACGCAAATGTTACAAATTTTGTAACATCTTGCAGAATAAAAAATGCCTGCTTGTCTTTGTCTGTCTGTGTCGTCTGTAGTGAAAAATTGAAGCTTCGACCAGCCGCGAATTTCGGTACAGCGGGAAATTGAATTTCCGGACGTTGTGACTGGGAGATATTTTAAAAATTAAAATTAGTTTAAAAGTTAGGAACATTTAAAGCCAAAAATTCGTCGAAGTTTTGGCTGAAAAATCATATTTATTTTCAGCAGACTATAATGATATAGAATAGTACATATTTGTATAGGATGGATAGGCAGGCTTTCAATGAACGATGTCTTAAGACAAAGTGGGCTAAATTTACCGGTTTTATAAGTTATAACTGAATATTAAAGTTAATGCTTAGATTTTCTTTTTTTAAATCTACCTCGAAAGACCTAATTTAGAGCGCATTACACCCGCATTGTACAATGGGCACATTAAAAACGGAGCACGAAAATGGTTTTTGTTCAAAACAGGAGATTTGGGAATTGAGTAGTGTTATGTGTTTCTATATTACTTACGTAGCGGGCGGAATCGGACACCACCGAAGTCTAGTGTAAAAACTCCAGTTTAGAACTTCAGTAAATATTTTCAGGCCAGTTAATCATATAATACTCTTAAATCGAAACGGAAGGATAAAATATCTGACAGTAACTTGAAAAGAATAAAAAAAGGACCTCTGATGTATTTAACATAATTTCGCTTTTTTAAAACGCCCAGGTTAGCAAAAAAATAGAAAATTACAAATACTTCCTGTCATCCTATCAAAACATTCTACTAGAAAATTGACCATTGAAAGAAATTCAAAGTAAAGAAATGCCAACATTTTGAATGAAACCTTTCAAAGAGAAACTTTTACAAAAGGTTTTCGTTCGTGAGTTCCAGAAAGAAGAGAAAGAATCGATGGGAACTTGGCGCCGATTTGGGACCAGTCGCCGCTCACGCGAAGTCGTTAACCTTCATAGAAAAGTTGAGAGACTCAGTCGCGTTTGTGTTTATGGAAGCTCTTTCAAAATAACGATAGCTTTTTAATTGAAAATGAAATCGGAAACAAAGTGCGTTGTAAAATGTACTGAAATAGGAGGAGATTTTTACTTTCTCATACGTAGTAACGTAGTATTGAGAAAGTATTGTTTTCCCGAAAATTTTCGAATTCGATATTTTGATGCCAATATATATTTTAGACCTCCTGAGCACGTTTTCATTATTTTTGGAGTGATGTCTGTGTCGGATTGCTTTTGCTATTTAATAATTTTAGGAATTTTGTTTATTAGTAAAAACGGATTCAGAGGACTTATTTACATACTGTTATTCTCTTTTCTTAAATTTGGTTACCTATGCTTCATTTATCGAAGTTTTAATATTCTTCTGTTCCAAATGCATTTCATTCCATAGGTATTGTATTCCAAATGTCGAAATATCGTTCTGTTTAAGTTTTTTCAATTTAAATTTATTTAAATTGGCTAATTTGTGGTTCCATTTATTCCCCTATTTATTCCCTTTAATTTGATTCTATATTTGTTATTCTCGGTTAAGAATTCATTAATTTATCGCGATTTTCCATTTAAATTCTATTTTCAAATTTTTAAATTTTTCAGAATTGTCCATTTTCAAATTTTGCGGAATTTTATTATTTCAATTCGTTTCACTTCATTTCTTTTAATTTTCGTCTACTTTAAAATTGCTGTTCTCTTCTTTGAAAATTTGAATTTTTGATTGGTTGGCCATAATATTAAAATCGTCTGTAATTAATTATTTTATCGTTTAAAGATAGTTTTATTTGCGATGTGTGGCAACGATCTTATCTGGCACTCTATATAATGTGCGTACGCGGCTTTTTCCGCCGATTAGAGCTGGAAATGTGGACTTATTATGATGCTTTTGTGTTTCGGAGCGCGCGATTTTCATAATATGGAATAAATCGTTCTTTTTCAACTTCGGTACTACGTGTCTTCTAAATTAACGCGCCTCCTTTACTTCCTATTTAATACAAGCCTGTGATGTGTCTTCTTCGAGATGAAAGCCGAGATGATGTGTTTAGTTTATAACCAGCGTTCTTTTGCTGTTTTTAATTGAATCATCTTTCCGTGCTCTCTCTAAAAATGGTTGCGTCTGGATGATGTGGGAGCCGGACGTGTGTTGTGTTTTGTAGCTAGGATCTTGCTACACGTCCTGTCAGGAGGTAAAATTCATTAGTTAATTTCATTCCCCCAATCGTTAAGCTTTCCGAACTGGCCGTATCGCACTTTATAAAGAAACATTAAAGATACTCTAAACTGAGGACACAATGTTAAATACATACAATATTTTATTAAAATAATTAACAGAACTAAAAGAAACAATCTTAACTTAATCAATATACAGTATATGAACTCTCAAAATATAATTGATTCTCCATGCAAATAATCAAATTTGCTCCTCATTATTCTCTTAAGTAAATTATCCAAACACGAATTCATGTTAAGAAGTGCCTAAAATTATTATATTAGCTTTTACTACTAATCAATCTATTACTTCGTTATGTGAACTACCTTCACATTTTCTCTGCACAATCATACATACACTCTTTTGAAAAAAAGAAAAAAAAAAAAAAAAAAAACGAAGCACCATGGAGAAAGTGGCTGTCTTCATTGAAATTAAATATGCGTACAGCTTATACACAGGTAATGAAATGATTACAAAATCAAGGCCGCAGGACCCATCAATGGTCGCATTTGCACATTGAATTTTCAAATTAGTAATTTGTGAAACCCCCCTTGTCGGCAATGCATGCCGACAAGGGGGGGTTTAGGTGAGGCGTGATAAAGTTTCCTACTGTCATCCTGCGATACATTTTGCCAGGCATTCCTCAATTGTCGCTCCAGCTCTGCTACATACCGAATCTGGCGGCCTAGCATGTCCCATACATGCTCGATTGGCGAAAGGTCTGGTGATCTGCTGGCCAAGGAACAGTATCAACAGCACGGAGACAGTCCCAGATATGCGAGCTGTATGCGGCGTGGCATTATCTTGTTGGAAAATGGCCCCAGAACCACGTGTCATGAAGGGAAAAGCAAACGGCCGTAGGATTTTATCAACCAACATATCGTTGAGCTGTTAAAGTTGTACGCATGATAACTAGGGATGACCTGCTGTCGTAAGTGTGTTCCCCTAATCTTTTTCTACAAATGTACCAAATTTTCTATTTTTGAATGCTGTAGTTTTTGCGGTACATTACAGAGAAAGTCAAGGAACACGAAATTTGTCAAAAAATGGCGGCGGAGGCTTCAGCTACATTTTTTTTAATATAGAGAAACTTATTTTTTATAACAACGTCCTAAAAAGTAAATTAAAAAAAAACTGCTACTAAAACCTGCTACGTGTATGACTTGAAGAAGGTCTCAGATTCTTCAGCAGGATAGCCAGCCCTGAAAGTATAGCTCCGGTTCTCAAGGAACTTATCGTAAACCATCATTTTGCGATTTCATCACTGTTTTGGAGAGGGTTTATTATTATTTTATTTATTTTTCTTTTTGTACTTAGAGAAGTTTCTTAACTTGAAGCATTGCTCTTATATGATCGATTGAAAAATAAAGAAATGTTTCAGAAATGTTATTAGAGGTGAGAAGATGTTTCACAGCAAAACGTTTGAAATGCCAAATCCTAGAGAAACATGCTTAGCTATGAGGTAGAGTGGTAGAGACTTTAAATTTGGTGTTTAGATAGATATATCGAAAAGAAGGAAGTGTGCAATTTCAATTTTTCCATATTTGCTACTTTAGGGGTTGCTCACACCAAAATGTTCGATTTTCGGAATATGTGAGAAACACCTTCTTTTAAGTGAGATAAAGATTTTGTTATACGGGTTCCATTGTTAAATACCCTCCCCGAGAAAAGTAGAATGTTTTAAAAATGTTTATGGAAAGGGTGCATTCTCAAAACGTTTCGTAAAACGTTCAAATTGCCAAATTATAGAGAAACATGCTTAACAATGAGAGAGAGTGACCTTATATTCCGTGTAAGGGTAAACAGTTTCTGTGGAAGAAAATCTGCAATTTCAGTTTTCCCATATTTGCTACTTTAGGAGTGCCGCTCACCAAAATATTCGAATTTCCGAATAAGGGGGGAAACCCCTTCATTTAAGAGAGATAGAGACTTTCAATTTGGTATATGTGTAAATTGTTCGATAAAACAGCCGAGAAAAATCAAACGTTTCAAAATTGTTCTGTAGAAGGGTGTTGTACGCCAAAACGTTCGAAAGGTTAAGTGATAGAAAACATACTTTGCAATGAGATAGAGACTTTAAAGTTGGTGTAATGGTAGATTGTTCGAAAGAAAAAAGTATACACAATTTCCGTTTTCCAATATTTGTTATTTTAAACGTGTTTCACATTAAAGGTTCGATTTGCAGAATACATGAGAAACACCTTATTTTTAGGGAGATATAGAAGTTAAATTTGGCGCACGGGTTAACAATTGAATACGACACACTGGAAAAAATAATTTTTCTAAATTACAAAATTGGAAAGGAGAGGGTGGTACCAAAACGTTTGAAATATGGACTGTTTGGTAAATGCACTTACGAGTGAGACAGAAACTTGAATTTTGGCAGCAATATATGTATTAGGATGGAAAATCGGAAGAAAATTATTGCATTGCAATATTTTGCATTTTAGGATTTGCTTACTCTGAAATGTTCGATTGGCTGAGTTAAAGAAAAATACCCTGTCTTTAAAGGAGATAAAGATTGGAAATTGGATCATGGGTGAACTGATTAAAAAATCGTACTTTGAAAATCGAATTATTAAAAAATTCACAATCTTAGGGATGTGATTATTGTGAGACTGTTGATTTTCAACGGGCATTCGGCTAGTTCTCATCTATTTTTTGATTATTTTTTATATTTCCCTTTACTTCTACTACCAACCGTTGATGTTATATTCCTCTAGGACACTCTTCGTGAAACAGCTATTGAAAATACATTTTTATAATGAATATATATTTATATATTGAAAACAGCACACCCATTTTTTTTTCTTGGAAATTACTTGCTCTTTCGAGATATTACGATCCTCCATATGTGCGGAAAGCGTAAACGACCATGGTGATTTAAACAATAAATTACAGCGATTTCTGTTACACAACCGAATTACACCCCCATTCGTTAACAAATAAGTCTCCTAGCAAATTGTTTTTAAAAAAGGTTCCTAGAACCAGGTTGGATATGTTAAAACCTAACTTAAAAGATCATGTAGAGCAAAAGCAAAGTGCATCGGTTAACAAGGAATTTAACTATCGCGAATTTAAAGAACTAGACAGAATGGCAGCAAGGAACTATTACGGAGCAGAAAAGTGGAAATTGGGAAGAGTGATTAATAAAGATGGTTTATTATCTTACAGTGTTCAATTAGGGAACGAGATCTGGAGAAGGCATGTTGATCAGTTATGTAAAGCGAGATCGTATTGAACTGAAAAGATCGGGCCTATGAATATACCTGATCTGAATCCTGCAATGGATGATATTACTGAAGATCTCAAAGCCCCAGCAGCATCAACCATGCCAGAGTTTGACGAGACTTCTAAGAAGCTCCAAGCCCCTACTTTGCGAACCGCACCAAAGCTCGCCGAGACTCCTGATCCTGAATCTGAAACCATAATTCAAAGTCCAGGAGCCCCAGTCGAACGAAAGGAATCCACAGCACCGGCGATATTAAAAATGCTATTACGATGATCCGTTAGAATTCGGAAACCCACTATTACCGGTTACCCCTGGAGACTATAATTGAGGACAGAGGCAGGGCTCTTTCTTATTACTTTCCTATCTCTTCTATATTTCTTATGAGCTGACCATCATGCACCTTAAATTTTCTCTAAAATATTCAAACTACTTTAAGACTAAACTCTCTGTGAAGGAAAATTGAAAATAAAGCCTAAATGAAATAGGGGCCCGTGAGTTGCTCCTCAGGGGCCTTGATTATCTCGCCATGACCCTGCAAGCGTACTCTCCTGGACCTTTCATTACAATGTTATTGAGGTGCTTACACTTAATAACTTCCTAGGAACACTGTATGTAAAAGATATGCTGAAATAGGAATTGCAAAATGTAGTTACTTACGCATTCCAGCAACGGTTTGACAGTGTCCACCAAACCTCGACTTGCAGCATGCATCAGTGCAGTCATCCCCTTCCAATCTGCTGCATTTGTGTCAGCTCCGGCTTCCAAGAACAATTTGACCAGTTTCGTCCGGCTTCTGTCACAATCGTCGACGGCTATCACAGTATAAATGAGGGGAGTCTGACCACGTTCATTGCGACAGTCAACGTCGATGCCGGCCTCAGCAAGCAACATGGCCTGGCGCAAACGTTTGTATCGGATGGCCTCGAACAGGCCGTAGTGTCCGGAAGATGACAACATGGCCGTGCAGAATTTAAGAAAAGGACCTTAAAAAAGGTAAAAAAAATATGTACCAGGCTTTCTCTACATGCTAATAGTCTGTATTTTATATTTTGTACAATAAAATGACACATTTATAGATAAAACCTTCGTTAGTGAACAATATAAGAAAAAAAGTTGGGATAACAGCATGTTCGGAGTCAGAATGAGTCTCCTTCGTTTTCAGGATAAGAGAGACAGAGTAGAGACACTGAAAATCGTCTGTCTGTCTAACATTAGCTGATGTGTCTGCTTTGTATCTTATCCTGAAGAAGAAAGCTCGTTTAGCTTCCGAAATTTGCTGGTATGCATAATTATTTTGTGTTGTTTATTAACGAAGATTTTTATGCAATATTTTTTAATATTGAAAAGATACTTATATTGTTTTTATTGCGTTAAATTATACATAAAAGGTTTGTGCATTTTTTAACTGCACATAATTTATAATTTTTCATTAAATAAAATTTTTATTTGATGTGTTTACGTTTTGTAATTGCGTCAAATATTTATCCCAAGCTCCGAAAACTGCACTATTTTGAGAACAGTTTGTCATAGCAATGTGCTCATTTTCTTAAATGTAAAATTAAATATAAAATAATTAATTTTCCGCTAAAGTTCAACCTTCTTATTTTTTTAATATATATATATATATATATATATATATATATATATATATATATATATATATATATATATATATACCGTAGCATACTAAAAAATTAAGGATACTTTGCAAATATGCAAATGTAAAAAAATGAGTAAATAAAATTAGGTTTTTCGAGTTACAGCTTCTCACTTTTCTTTCATTGGACTTTCACACTATTACTACTATATATATATATAATATATAATTTTTTTTGGTGTGGGGGGCATTTTTTGTGAAAAGGATGTTAACTATTTGCACTATCTGAATTGCACACAAATCTGATCAGCACCATATAAGCAATACCTGAATGAAAATTTCATGAAAATCCAATTTTTTTATTACCCAATCCATCCAGCTCACCGAAAGGGTGTGGCAATGAAAATTTAGTGAAAATACCATTAATAGTTTTTGAGCTAAAAACTATCTATATATTGCACACACAGAAGCCACGTTAAAAATGAACGATTCCTATTCTAAGAGACTCTTTCTTTCTTTCTCAAAAAATTATAATAATAATAATAATTTGCTGAAAACTTGATTTTAAATATATTACATTGTTGCGATATTTTCGTTATGAATATTCTGTGTATTATAGGGAAAGTATAAAACAGTTAAATTGGGTCACACATATGTTTTCTATCCTTACCCATCGAGCTACTGTGACAAGTAATGGGGACCCTACATTTTCCTCCAGATTTCAGATCAAAGTGAAACTTCAGATCTAAACGATTAATTCTGTCATTTTTACATTCTCATACGTAGTATTGAAAAGTATGTTTTTCACAAAAATTATCGAATTCGAGATTTTGATGCCAGTATATGTTTAATGACTTCTTGAACACGTTTCTACTTTTGGAGTGTCTGTCTGTCTGTGATCGATTTCGTGTGTACACGATCGATTTCGTGCTGCTACAAATATTAATGTATTTTTATGAAACTTTATATTCGGTCTTGTTAACAAAAAATCTAGAACTAGATGGAACTTTTTGAAATTCTAGCGAAAACGATATATTCAAAATTTTATATTTTCTTAACATGGCAGCATATGGCAAAATTTGACATAATCATGCATAAAAGGAGTTATTTATGAAACTTCATAGTTTTAATAATTGCAGTAAAAAGCAGCCGCGATGCAATTTTTATGCTTGTCATGTCATTGGCTCCCCCACCGGAGAGCAAGTTATCCCCTGGAGTGATGCATTATCAAACTTGGTATCAATTGAAATATATTTTCAAGCTCTTTGAAATGAAGGGTAACATGTTATAATTGTAATCATTTAGGAATAACGATACATATTTTCAATAAATAAATAAATAATAAATAATAATAATAATAATAAATAAATAAATAAATAAAAATCACAAGTTACCAAGAAAAAAAATCTGATGTGGGCAACACATGACTTTCCTTATATAATGCAATGAATTTACTACTTTTACAGTAAAAAAAATAGGTTTTTCTTATAGTAGATACTTATATTCTTTCCACGATATGGAATTTTCGACAATTAGTCGTAATTTTTATTGATTTATCGTCATTTTTATCTATTTGGCGATATTTTCGTTAATTTGGCAACATTTCAAAAAGTTGCCAAGTTGGCGACATTCCGCCAAATTCGTCGCCAATATCTCGCCAAGCGTTATGGACGGAGAAATAAGTTATTCTTATAGCAGATAAATGACTATTGGCGTTCAAATGCAAAAGTATTACTCAAAGTACCTTTTCTCATGAATGGAACGAGCTAGATCAACGAGAATGATGCCACCCAATTTATCGCATGATATTACATATGAAAAGTGAACATGTTTCTCAACAGTCAATATTTTTTATTTAATTTATGAGATTTTTTGATGAATTTATTTGAAAAATGTGCAATATCTCGAGAACGATTTGTGCTAGCATTCTAAAATTTATATCAATCGTTTTCTAAGGAAAAA
Source organism: Amaurobius ferox (assembly GCA_951213105.1). NCBI lineage: Eukaryota > Metazoa > Arthropoda > Arachnida > Araneae > Amaurobiidae > Amaurobius > Amaurobius ferox. Next base: position 42,010,892 of record OX578148.1, read on the forward strand.
TTACATAAGCAATGTCTATTTGCGTAACTTTATAAAAGGCTTTGATTTTTGATGATTTTTTCAAAATTTCACTCGAAAATTTAGGGGGGTTCTGAACATTCGATTGTGTTTAAAAACAATAGACTTCCAGTATTTATGGATTGTTATTTTTGTACCAAATTTCATTCGAATCCCTCCATTCGTTCGTGAAATATCGTCTCCACAGGCTCACTGACACACACACACACATACTTTCACACACACACACATACTTTCACACACACACACACATACTTTCACACACACACACACTTTCACACACACACACACAGACACCACTTCAAAAATGTTTGATTCGTGATCAGGGATACTTGAAACGTGCTCTCCCGTCGAAAACTCGAATTCGAATTTTCGACCCCGTCACAATACTTTTCTTATACATTATGTAGATAAGGAAAGTAAAAATAGATTCTGGTTCTCGAGTTGAGCCGCCACACTTCAGTTAATTTTTAATACATTGTAGCATTCTGTTTGTAATACTTGAAAGCCGCTGCCATAAATCGTAGGGCCCTTATAAATCGTAGGGCGGAAAAATCGAAACGCGTTTTCTTTTTTTAACCCCAGTGATCCACTGCAATTATACCCTGCAGGATTTCATGATAACAAAACTCCTTTCCAGGTAGCAAGGACTTATTGGCAGCAAATGAATCAGAACCCCCAGTCTGTAGACGCGTGCTCTGCTTCAGAAAATGCTACGCTTGAAATACCTGGAATTTCCCATTTAAGTTTAGACTGTTTAAGTGCACAAAATATTAAAATAATGAAAAGTGATATATTTGGTGATCATTTTATAATTATTAACTGGACTTGAAAGGACAAGAGCTTTCATTTCAATGAATTAACTTATAATCTATCTCAAGTTTGGACATAATTTGATCAACCTCATTAAGTAAGTTCAAAAAGATTCCTGACTTCATTTTATAAAAAAGAAGAAATATAGCAAAAAAACAAAGAATTTTTCAAAAAAAAAAAGAAGAAAGAAATTCTTTTTAATTATAAAATTAAGATTTAAAAATAAAGTCATTATTTCAGTCTCTGGAGTCATAATTGGATATCGAACGAAACTTTATAGCCATTAAAGATATTTTACTGTACTGTTTTAGAGATTTAGACTTTATTTCACCTTAAATTAATCGGTCCTTCAACCTAGAATCGAACGTAATTCTAATTCATTACTTCCAAGTATGCTACTATCAACACCACTTCGGCCATGTAACGCATTGCCATGGATTATCGTACATAGTATTTCGTAAAATCATATTTCAATCTAAATTATTGCTTAAAGTGCTAATAAATTTTGTCCTTTTTTTTGTAGTCTATGTAATTATTCAAAGCTCTAATTAATTATATTCTTAATTCGGAGTACAGTAAATAATTACGCAAAGTATTTTATCCATTTTAATGCACCGTTTTTCAAGAATTATCCACGTGACCTAAAAACGCCACGATGCCAAACGCCTCCTGATAAATTACGTCCACTAACTTAGCAATATTCACTTTTCATGATTTATTTACGTGCCACTTTGCAGTAGATCCAGACAAGAGAGTCACTGTAACAAGACATTGGGGAATCTCACCAACAGAGATGGATATTTTCATGATTCCTTCCGGGTTGGCCACGCTCCGAAAAATTCACTCTGGATCAGTAGTGAATTTGGGGCACTACGGTTCAATTGTTTCCATACCCCCTAGTGGCCAGTTTGGATAGCTTCCAACAAATGCATTTGATACAGGCGGATATTAAAGGAAATATTTGGTGAAGTTCATCCAAAATAACAAATTATAAAAGTGGAAAGTTGAATAAACTTTTGAAAGCAATTTTCAGGCAGACGATAAACGGAACATTTTAGGTCAAATAATCTAAAATATATTTACTGTCTCATACTACAGTATAGAACAGTGATTTTAAAACTATGAAATGTGTACCTATGAGAGGCGTGGGCTAAAAGTAAAGGGTGCATTTAAATTTGTTAGTTTTTATAGACAAAATTAAATCTGAAAGATTAAAAGTTCTATTATGCAAGGTTCTACTTAAGCACCCAAATTAATTTGAAAATAGAGGTACCTAGGAATACACATTAAGTCTATCTATAAAATGACTATGATCCCTCCAATAAAAAGGATTGCAGCGCCTCAGCGGCAGGAATGTCACGAGGACTAAGCAGCTAAAGCGACAGCTTGCTATCTCATGTTTGCAGAGGGCCTCAAATTTTGTACATTATTTTTTATTTTACTTTTCTTGCATTTCGAGTTATTATTGTTTCGAGTTTCTAAGACGAGAGGTTGTCGATATATTAATAAGAAACTCAAAATTAAACCTACCGTAGAAATAAACAAGAAAGATCTATCATGCATAAGCATTGATTATGAAACACTTTCCAACTGAAATGCAATTTCATTTAAAAAATTTCTAAAATGTGATACATTCAGTGGTGATATCTTTTACATTATCACAGTGCTACAGTAATTTATTATACGTAAATATTTAAAACTGTATCGAAATATAAATCATCTGATTCTCTATGCAAAATCAATGAATATTTCATTCATATAACTTTTATTCCAGACTCCAGAGCTAAATAATTTTGTGTGAAAAAAATTCAGCAATTCTTATGTAACTCACCTTACAATCGCTTGAGATATTTGCATTCTGCATAAGTTAAAATTAGCTTCGTTGAAGAAATAATAAAAGTTTAGGGATCATTTAAAATCACAACTATTGTAATTGCATAGGCACAGAATTTAGATACACAGATACACAGAAAATATATGTGTGTGTGTGTATTCAAAGTATTGGAATCGTGCCGAAGTTCGGAACTCGAATTTTCGAAGGATCTACACGTTTTGGGACTTCTAGAACACGAAAAACCTATTTTTAGGAAGACGTCTGTGTGTGTAAGGGTGTATCTGTGTATATTTCTGTGTGTCTGTGAGGATATTACATCCACTCTATTGAAAAACTAATAGACCGAATTTCATAAAATTTGGTAGGTATGTTTTTTGTGGGAAATCCTGATGTTCATTGGATTATAGTACGATTCGTAATAAAAGAATCGACCTTCTTTGTGAAATGGTCAACAGAAATTGCCTTTATCCACTCTAGCTAAAAACTAATGGAACAAATTTAACAAAATTTGGTGTATAATATTTCAATAACCTACAAGTGATTTATATACCAAATTTAACAAAATTTGGTATATAAATTATTTGTAGGTTATTCTAGTACGATTCGGGAAAAAGGAACGGGCTATTTTTGCGAAATGGCCCGCAAAAATTGTTAAATATAAAAATAAAAGACTACGTGTGCTCAATTATATCAATTAAATTCCTATTTTATACGTAATTTTTGACAACAAAAAGAATAAGACTAACCCCATTACTCTAGGACTAGCCGCTGAGATATTCTAGTTTTTTCGCGTTTTCGCTACGCCACTTTTGGAAGTAAGTCCAGCTATCAAATGAGAACCAAATTTAAGTTTAACGTGCACATTCAATGTCATTTAAAATAGTTATGGCTGTTATTTTGTGCAGATAAACTCAAATTATTATTGAAGAAATAAAGAGAACGTGAATATGTGTCTGCAGTGAAAGACATGTGCTGCCCACATCAGAATTTGTAACAATATTACAACAATTATTTATAGAAGTGAACGGGGATTATTTGCAGGTCATTTCGAAAAAAATGTATGATATATATTTAAAGATCCACCAAATTTTTGTAAAATAAAATGTTCAACAAATTTAAGCTGTGTACCAAATTTTAACTCTCTAGGACGTAGGAAAATGCATTAAAAATGCCATCAAATAAGTATATCATGAAGAGTTATATAAAATTAAAAAAATTTGAAAAATTGTTATCTACCAAATTTATTTTATAATGTGTAGCCTCTCTCATAAAAATAATGATTAAACTCTTGGAAAGATATTTATTATATAATATGTCTCTTTTTTCTTTCTGGAGGATATCCCAAAAGTCATTTAATTGAATTTGTTTTTTTCCCCAAATTAAATAATTTTTAATTAAAAAACTACTTAATATATTTTACTGAATTTTTTCTATATATTTTATGGGATAATGTGAATATTTCCTAAAAATTTCGAAGCAATTTGTGAATTTTAAATTTGTTTAAAAAATGTTTGAAAAATTAGGTCCCATAGGGTTCAATGTATTTCATTTTTTCAACCCGAGTTCAATAAAAAACTAATTGTGTGATATTATTTATTTATATTCCCATAGGTCCCACAGACCGTCTGAACAACATACTAAAATTTCATTTTGATAAAGTCATTTTTACGGCAGTTATCGTGCTAACGGACAGACAGACAGAATGAATGAACAAAGTCACAAACACTTTTCAACTTTGTTGTAAAGTGTTAAAAAGCAGACGATGATTTTATGAAAATTTATTTGAAGAAAATAATGCCATGCTGCTTAGACCGGAATTAAACCCAATGCGTTTTGTCGGCAGACGAATTTTAAATTATTTATATGATTTAAATAATAAAGATATTGACATAAATATATATTTTATAAATGAACGGTATAATATTTTTGATTGGGTTGTATCAGTTGCGGTTTTGGGATGTAATAATATAGGAATTATTGGTATTTTCAATTTCTTAAGTCATGTGTTTTATTTTAGCAAAGATTTTTCAAATTCATATAATCTCTACTGTGTTCAACCAATTGTTAAAACCGGCACGGGTTAAAAATGGAGTTAGAAAGAAGGAGATAAACTTCTATGGATGAAACCCTTGAAAAATGTTGTAATGCTTTGAGAATTATATCTAGGTTTTCACTAGTGTTAGTAAAGTAATCGCTATTGTTAGTTCACACAACAGGAAAACGTAGTTTTTAGTATATGTAGTTTTGATTTTTTTTAAATTAAAGGTTCCTTAATTATGAGTATAATTAACCAGTATTTTTTCATAGTTGTACGATAAAGTACAGAATATATGAAGATAAAAATAAATTGAAAGGTAAAATAATTTTAAATACAGGAATATTCTTTACTGTTTCAGTTCTACTTTGCATTGCTATAATAATTTATTTTTATAAAATTGACAGTTTAAATAACTATTGCCATAGAAATGCATACAATGCAGGACTACTTATCTTATCCCTGCGCCACCTGAATAATTGTCTCAAACAATATTGGCGGTTTCTTAATATGAAATTTTAGCTCCTTACTTTTGCCTCCATGGATATAACTTTTGCTACCTTTTTAGCGTTGTATTATGACGTATATTGATCATAATTTCATTTCATTTTTATATTTTTTGTAAATTTGTTACAAATGGGACTAAGATGCTTCACATTTGCCTGTGCAAATAACTTTGTATCGCAAAAACAGATTCTTATACATCATTTTACGGGATTAAATTAAATATTTTAATATAATTTTTTGAAGAACAATATTTTGACAACTATTAAAATTTGCATATTTTAAATTAGAAGTAACAGCGGATATGTCTACTTGTTATTAATAAAGAAGAGCAAAATATAACACTCACACTTTTTTGTTCTTGTCAAAATGCTTCGTCAGCTGTGAATGCTCTCATTCTTGTTGCCTGTAAATGTCGTTTCACCTTTAGGTGTATGTAATGGCGTGGAAGAGAACTTTGCAAAAAAAAAAAAAAAAAAAAAAAAAAAATGGCTCTTTTATTTGTTCCAAGTAATGAAATGAGGTAACTTATTATTAAGATATTAGCTTCTTTGTGTTTATAGTATCTGACAGAGCATGGAGGTAAAAGTAAGGAGTTAAAACTTTATATCAAGTAAACACCAATATCATTTGAGACAATAATTCAGATGGTGCTGGGATAAGATGAGTTGCTCTCCATTGTATTTTTTTCTATGGAAAAAGACCTAAAATATTTATTCAAACTGCCAATTTTGTAAAAATAAATTATTAGTGCAATTCAAAGTTGAACTAAAACAATTAGGAATATTCCTACATAAGTTATTTTATCTTTCAATTTATTTTTAGCTCTATATTCTGTATTCTATCCTAGAACTTTATGAAAAAAATACTGTTTAATTATACTCATAATAAGGGAACCTTTAATTTAAAAATAATCAAAAATACATATACTAAATACTACTCCTTTCTGTTGTGTCAACTAATAATAACAGCTACTTTACTAACACTAGCGACACCTAGATATAATTTTCAAAGCATTCTGGCAGTTTCAGCATTCTGGCAGTGAAATTCGTGCGCGTACTGCTACCGTAGATATATCTAAAATAAAATTTCTTAAATTAGTTTAAAATTAAAGTAATAAAAGCGATTATTGTCAATCTACATGTTACATATACTATAATACTTTTTCTGCTCGGAAACATATTAAGTAATTCTTTTCGCTTCCTTTATTTTGTTAAGAAGAATTTCAAATTTTAAAATGTACAAAGATCCACAAAACCAACACATGTTTAAATATTTTTAATTAAAATCTGTTGAAGTTATGGGCATGAAATTTTTCAGACAAACATAACACTATATTTTAAACTGCAAATAAAAAAGTAAACGAAAACTGAGATATAATGCATAAAAATTCAATGTTTTCGGCCATTAAAATTATAGTAGGTTTTTATTAACAGTTATATTCATTTGTAAAGTGTTTATGACTATGTTCATTCTGTTTGTCTGTCCGTTTGAATGATAACTGCCGTAAAAATGACTTTATCAAAATGAAATTTTAGTATGTTGTTGAGACGGTCTGTGGGACGTATGGGAATGTAAATGAATAATATCATCCAATAAGTTTTGGATTTAACTCGGTTTAAAAAATGAAATACAAACCCTATGGGATCTAATTTTTTAAACATTTTTTAAGAGGAGTTAAAATTCACAAATTGATTTGAAAATTTTAGGGAATTATTCAAATTATCACGTAAAATGTATAAAAAAACTTCATCAAAATATATTAAGTAGTTTTTACAATAAAAATTGAAATAATAATTACGCTCATATTATATAAAGAGATCACATCACACATTGCAAAATAAAATAGGATATTCATTTTTATTTATTTATTTATTTATTTTTTTGCTTAATAAAAATCGAGGTTTTTAAGGAACGCTTATATTTATATTTTGTGTTGCATCAGTCCTAAAATCGCTTTATTTTTGTATATTATCTGTGTATCTAAATTCTGTGCCTACGCAATTACAATAATTTTTATTTTAAATGATCACTAAGCTTTGATTATTTCTACAACGAAGCTTAGTTTTAACATATGCATAATATAGACAAATCAAGTGATTGTAAAATGAGTTGTATATAAATTGCTGAATTTTTTTTAACTCAAAATTATTTAGCTCTGGAGTCTGGAATATAAGTAATATGACTGAAATATTAATTGATGCTACGGTCTTTGTCCATCGCACGCTTACCTTCGGTCCTTTTGTAGACTTGAATAATTCATTATCTCAACACTCTGAATTTTTTTCATACTGTAAGTGTCGAGAAAAGATTCTGATCTCTTTCTGCCGCGTTTCGATATTTTTCTCTACTCATATATTTTTAGTTTTGAGGTATGTACCTCCCACATTTTCCTTAGTCAATCGTATAGCTTGGTAGTCTTTTATAACCTATAGTAAAATATGAAATTATTTCTGATTTCTCATTTGCCTTTTGCCTTTAACTGGTCAGCAGGGTCTGATCAAGCCAAAGTGCTGCACTGGGCCTGGTGTTAATTCAGGGCCCCCATCGCATACGAAACACATGCAAAACATCAACACATAACAAATTTGGAGACTCGGGATCACAATCCCCAAATTTCGTACATGTAGAAAACTTCCAAACATTTTAATTCAAAGCAATGTATGACTATTTTAATACTTTTTTTTTTTTGACAAAGTAATATATGATTTTTATAAATATTTAAAACTATTAACATAGCAAAATTAAACACACATCCATAACAGAAGGTCTTTATTTCACTTCCTTAAGACGTACAAAAGTTTAAAACAGGCCATAGCGCTTTCGAGCATAAGTATGCTCTTCATCAGTGGCTACACGGAAATAAAGTTTGAATCGTTCATATATAGACCAGATATAGCGACAAAATTTGCATAAATACAATCCACAAAAGAATCTACGTCTAGATAAGGATAACTCGTAATATGCTTATATTTAAAATACAAATATATTTAAACTTTTGTACGTCTTAAGGAAATGAAATTTGCATAAATACAATTTACAAAAGAATCCACGTTTAGACAAGGATGAGCCGTAAACAATTTTTCAAAAATTTTAACAACAAAGAACAGCATATTAAATTACAATTTAATTACAGAAATCGAAAAAAAAAGGGGGGGGGGGCAATCAAGCATAATCCCAAAGAGGAAGACGTCAAAGATAACTTTGCAGAGACCTGACTCCCCCCCCCCCCTTTTTTCGATTTCTGTAATTAAATTGTAATTTAATATGCTGTTCTTTTTTTGTTAAAATTTTTGAAAAATTGTTTACGGTTCATCCTTGTCTAAACGTAGATTCTTTTGTGAATTGTATTTATGCAAATTTTGTCGCTATATCTGGTCTATATATGAACGATTCAAACTTTATTTCCGTGTAGCCACTGATGAAGAGCATACTTATGCTCGAAAGCGCTATGGTCTTTTTTAAACTTTTGTGCGTCTTAAGGAAGTGAAATAAAGACCTTCTGTTATGGATGTGTGTTTAATTTTGCTATTTTAACATCAGACGTGATTTCAAATTATTTATTACTATTGACATATTTTATAATTTAAAATAAAAACTAATATTATCAGTTGTAAATTAATTGAAAAAATTATTTCTGCTTAAATTTTTTATCACATACAAAATATAGGGCCCCTTTAAGATTTGGGGGCCCTGGACCACGGCTCAGGAGGTCAAGTCCTGCTAGTCAGTACCTCGAAACAGTTCTCTTTTCCCACAGCCCCTGAAATTTGCTTTTAACCTCAAACGAACGTGGGCGGGGCGTATGCTTCCTTATTTCTCTACTAACTTTATGAAACAAGCTTTGTGACTATAACTTCAAGCTGCTTTCTCTTCCAAAGGGGCGTCTATGTAATTTTTAAAGTTTATTTGACGCGCTAACATCTTTCTGAATGAGAATACGTGTTAATTTGAAAGAAAACATTCTATACACGTTAGCTCACCTAAAAACTATCTGACTAAAGTAAAAATGCTCTTTACTTTGTACTAATTAATGTTGCTTCGCCTTCAGTTGTAAATATCGGCACAAAGAAAAACTACACTTTAAAAGTTACCTTTAAAATGTTGGCAATGGATGCATTGCTCGGATTTCTGGGAGAAAAAAAGCCGCAGCATAACAAATGCGTCATGAATGAACGAATTTTTGTTTGTTTACATAGTTGTAACTAGTATTGGAGTACACTTGTGGGATAATATGCGTTTTCTGCTACCGCATGTATGCGTGCAGTCTACTTGTGTTTTATACACGCGAAAAATTTCAAGCACTTATAAAAGTTATTTACTCAGAAAACAAATTGCTTTCTGTGGGTTTTCCCTACACACTACAATAAATGCACTTTTTTAGCAGCCCAATGATAGCATACAAGATCCAGAAAATATTTGCGGTTGAATCACTATCTATAAATATCCGGATTAAAGTGTCAGATTCAAATGAGGGACTATTTTATAATGAACTTCAGATATTTGCGTTTGTATTTGAGATCATAAAGCTGCTGTTAAAAAAATATATAATTTAGTCCGAATTTTTTAGTTTTACAGAAAAATGTACAGCCGAAAAAATATATTATAATTTAATCATTATGATTAAAAAAATATTCTCAATAGCAATGCTTAAATAACTGAGGGGTGGCTCAACTCAACTTTCTCATATGAAATTCATTTTTTTTTTTTCAAATTTTACAAGAAAATATTCAAAAATTGGTATCGTGGGACCAAATGATTACAACTATAGCGTGTTACCCTTCACTTTAGAGGGATTAAAAAAATCTGCCGATTAATATCATACTTAATAATGTACCCCCCCCCCCCGAGGATATATTATTAAGTATGGTATCAATAGATTTATTTAACTACCCCCCCCCCCCCAAGAAGGCTAATGACGTCACAAACAAAAAAATCTGATGTGGGCAACATATGACTTTCCTTATATAATGCAATGAATTTACTTCTTTTACAGTTAAAAAAATTTTATTCTTATAGTAGATACTTATAGTCTTTCCAAGATATTGAATTTTCTTCAAGTAGTCGTCATTTTCAGTGATTTAGCGTCATTTTTATCAATTTGGCGAGATTTTTTTTATTTGGCAACAATTAAAATATCGCCAAGTTGGCGACATTCCGCCAAATTCGTCGCCAAAATCTCGCCAAGCATTATGGACGGAGAAATAAGTTATTCTTACAGTAGACAAATACAAACGTATTACTCAAAATATCTTTTTTCATGAATGGAACGAGCTAGATCCACGAGAATGATGTCACCTAATTTATCGCATGATATTACATATGAAAAGTGAACATGTTTCTCAATAGGAAATATATTTTTTTTATTTTATATAACTGTTTGATAATTTTTTTAAAAAATGTACAATATCTCAAAAACGGTTCATGTTAGCATTCTAAAATTTATGTCAATCGTTTTCTAATGAAAAATTACATAAGAAATGCGTAACTTTATTAGCGGTTTTGATTTTTTGACGATTTTTTCAAAATTTCACTCGAACATTTAGGGGGGTGCTGGACATTCGATTGCGTATAAAAACAATAGGCTTCCAGTGTTTACGGATTGTGATTTTTGTACCAAATTTCGTTCGAATCGGTCCATTCGTTCGTCGGTTATCGTCTCCACAGACCCACTGACACACACACGCACACACACACACATACACACGCAGGTTGGTTTTTGGTGGAAAACGAGGACGCTGCGGGGAGCACACCAAACTGAGGACCTCCAGAAATAATGATTTTTCTGATATAGTTTTCACATTTTAGGCATCCTGGAAGGAAGTTAATGACATATGTGACAAGAAAATTTAAAAAATAGGTTTATTTCAAGTATGTATTTTTGCAAGGTAAACGAGGACCATGTTTATACACCGTTAGAATGCGTACCATGTATATACACCGTCAGAATGCGGACAATGCATACACCGTTAGAATGCGGACAATGCATATACACCGTTAGATTGCGGACAATGCATATACACCGTTAGAATGCGGACGATGCATATACACCATTCGAATGAGGCCCATGCGTATACACCGTTAGAATGAGGGCAATGCTTAGCATTAGATATACAGGCTCTTACCGTACCTATATATAGGTTCTTACCGTACCTATATACAGGTTCTTACCCTACGTATATCTAATAACTAAGAAAACGAGGGTATGTATATCTATTAACTAAGGATCGTGAATACATATTTTTACTGCGGACACTATATTTAAAACTAAGAACTGTGTAATATTTATATACGTACGCTAGATGTGCTGCAACTTCTTTCATTCGAAGCTAGTTGAAAAGTGAACTGAAATTACCTAAAAAAAGATGTGTTCGTAGTTAGAAGAGAAGAAACATAAGAAATATTACATTCTGTAACACATGCCCTAACACATAACCGAATGAATGCAAAATTGAGAAAAAAAGATTAAATATATAAAAGTGTATTATACACAAAACCCACTTATAAGGGGCGCCCCCCAAAATAAAGATGGCTCTCCCATTGCAGATACCAACATCCATGGACCTGTTTCGCGTTTATTATGCGTTCCTCAGCATGGAAGTTACAGCTCGTCAGCTGCAATGGTAGTACAAAACTTGCTAAAATCCACAATTTTTACAAGCTTTTATGGAAAATGACAATTTTAATCCTTCTATATGGCAGGCATAAAATTGATTAAAAATTGTAGTTGGGGTGTCTTTCATATTTTTGGGAACGTCCCTTATAGGTGGATTTGTTTTTTATGAAATTTGCCTGTGCAGCTCCGTGTGGCCTGAGTTAAATTGTAAGAAAATATTATGGCAACCACGTGGAAGGATTGAAATTGTCAGTTCCCATAGAAACTCGCAGAAAATTGTAACACGTTTCATACTATCATTACAGATTTCTGCTATTCTTTGCTGACGAGCGCATAATAAGAGCGAAACCCGTCCATGGAAGATAGTATCTGCAATGAGAAGTGTCTTCTATATAAAAATGTTTCTAAAATTTTTTAACTTATTTAAAAAATGTTATTTTGGAACGACAAATTTTCGCTAAATTCTCTATATACGTATTATTATTCATGTATTGCATTATACGTATTATTATTTTGCTGTATTGCATACGGTCTGAAGGACAGATTGATGAACTTCGGGGTGGGATAGTCCAGTGGTTAAGTGGGATTGCCCTCGGAGGACCCGAGTTCGATTCCAAGTTCTGCCTAAACTGACCTCTGTTCACGCGGAGTACGAGCACGTTCAATATGTGGGTTTGAAAGTTTTTCCGAGAAGTTGATGTTAAAGGAAGGAGGACACGGTCCCTGTGGATGTCGCCCCCACTGGATTATGGTTTAAATTGCGTGGCACTATCCCTGCCGTTCAAACAGACCGTCTCACTGGATATTTGCAGCTAATATAACAATAGATAAAATTATATACATGCGAATGTAATCAGACACTGTATTCTATTTCTCTTTTAAGTGTATTTTTAAAATCTAGAACATGATTAGAAGTGATCTAGAACTAGATTCATTGATGTCAAGATTTTAGGTAGTGTAATTTTTTCAAATCCAACGTCAAATTCGTCCGTTGAACGAGTATTTTTGCTACGTAAGAAGCTGATGGAAATCGCTGAACAATGAATGTAAATTCAGAGAAACAATTTCAGAATACAAAAGCTGTAAATTTGGAAATACAAAATGAAGTAGAAAATGAAAATTTTATCATTTTTAACTTTTCAAAGGTATAAATAAACATACCTTAATGGAATAAGTAGAATGCAAATACATGTTTTTTTATTTATGCATTAGCATAATGAAATTTTTCTTAGTAAGTTTTGTTGTTGTCAATATAAACAATTGTTCGATTTATATATGTAGAGTTAGACATTTTTGCGGATTGTTGTTGTACCCCTCTAAAATTTTTGGTACTATCCCCCCCCCCCCCCAAATTCATGGATTATACACCCTGAAATATTTTGGTGTAAGTAATTAAAAAAGTAAATGTGCAGAAAATTTCATGTACGTGTTTTGATTTTTTATTAGTGAGTCAAAAAGGAATCATTGACCTGCAATTTGTAAATGGTCTATGGGCAATTGTCATATTGTCGTAGCAAAAGGCAAGATTAAAATTAAGAATGTTATTGCTACAGTACTATCAATTAATGAATAATGTAACTTTATACTTTCAATCATCTGACCTCCAAAGAGACTGGAAACCATTGATTTTATTTATTTTATGCACATGTGTATTAAATATAAAAATGTGAAATACACAAATCATTTTTTTTTTTTTTTTTTTTTTTTTTTTTTTTTTTTTTTTAATTACAAAAAAAAAAAAAATCTGAATTTCATAATTTTTTTTTGGAAAAACTGAAATTCATATTGGCTCCGAAAACTTTTCGTGGATTATTTAGCTTATTATTGTTTCATTAAAATGCAGATGACAACACTCAGCAAACTTAAAGTGTTAAAAGTAGAATTTTCAAAACTTCACATCACAGGTGAAAATCGTCTGTCAATAAGTAACGTCTAAAATTATTTTCGTTGAAAAAAAAAACAGGTAAGATTTAAGCTATTAAAATAAGTTTGGTAAAATAGTTTGTCATTGTAATACAGTATTATATTTGATATTTAATCGATTTATTCAAATTTATTAAATTATTTCTGTTGTAAAAAAGCGTATAACCCGAAAGCGATTTTTTAGTTTTTTTAAAATTATTACTATTTGAGACTACTGTCTTTTCCTGTCATTCACGCTAATCTCTACATTTCATTTAACCAAAACAGGGATTTCAATTTAATCTGAAAGTGCACAATAACAAAAAATAAATATTTTTATATCACAACCCTGCTGTCAATTACAAATATAACTTCCGGAATAGTCTTCATAATAGGCGTGATCACTTATTGACGGTTAAAATATAAATCTAATGTCTGTATTATTATGTATGTATATTATTATTAAGTATGTATGCATATTATTATTATGTATGCATATTATTATTAAGTATATATATTATTAAGTATGTATGTATATTACTATTAAGTATGTATTATTATTAATTATATATATATATATATATATATTATTAAGTATGTATGTATATTACTATTAAATAAGTATTAATATTATATTAATTAATAGTATTAAATAATTATTAATAGTATATTAATTATTAAGTATTATTACTATTAAGTATGTATGTATATTAGGATATATGTTATGTAAATCTGACAGTTAAAACTTTTGAAAGACCTTATTACAAAAATGTTTTAGGAGAACTATGTAATTAGAAATTTAATTAACTCTGCCCAAAAGCATTATTATATATATATAAGAGGTCATAATGTGTTTCTGTGCATTAGGTTATTTAAGAACAAAAACCAGATTTCTCAAGTAAATGAATTTTATGAAAAAATAAAATTCAAAAGGTTAAAACCTGGCATTGAATCTTTTAGAAGAAAGGAAAAAAACCCTCGTAACTACGGAAATATTCAGTATTTTTTTACTTTACAATCTTATTTATATTCCTTCTTTATATATAATTTGTTTTCGTTATATTTATTCAATTAAATCATTTTTACTTAAGAACTGGAGCAAAGTGTAAACGCCGTGGATGGGATGTAAGTTGTGACGTCACGAAACCTGCATCTAGGCCCGATAAGAAGAAGAAATCCCGCCGGCCCCGTTTCAAGGGAGAAGGTGCGAAGACCTCCCGAATGACCCCCTATGTTTAAAGACCCCTATGTTTAAAGTACCTTGCTAAGACCTAACCAAAGGACCTAACCCATTACTTCTATAGCGTGAAATCCCTCCACGTTCTATAGCCCTGCTATAAGGTAGAGCATGCCTTCAGGCTATAGTCTCTTTAGTAGAAGATGTCTGCGTGAACAATACTGCTGATAATATATCCAATATCTGGCACTCGACGCTTAGAGCCATCCCCCGTACCACATACTTCAAAGGAATCCGAAACCTGTTTGCTCGCTCTGTGACATCAGAAAGTTTCAAGCAAAGAGCTAGAATCGGTTTCAAGCCATGCATCCTTCATAAAATGAAACTACCATCTACTAATGTTGGTCTGTGCAAAATTATATTGCGACAGTCTCTTTTACATTCACATTATTTATAAGTGGATATAAAATAGTATCCAACATCCAAATGATGAAATTATTTTTATTAACGCTTTACAACATAGTTGAAAAGTGTTTATGACTTTGTTCAATTTGTTTGTCTGTCTTTCTGTCCGTTCGCACAATAACTGCCGTAAAAAAGACTTTATCAAAACGAAATTTAGTACGTTGTTGAGATGGTCTGTGGAACATATGGGAATGTAAATGAATAACATTACCCAATTAGTTTTGGATTGAACCCGGATTGAAGAAATGAAATACATTGAACCCTATGGGATCTAATTTTTCAAACATTTTTAAGCGTTATGACGTCATTTGAATAAGGTTTGAAAGAAGTTTTAAGCATGGAGTTAGAAAATACTTTTACCTCCATAGTTTAATTTTTCAAATAAAATAAATTATTGTAGTTCTGTGATAGTTAAAACAAGAAAAGGCAATCATACATGAAGCATTGATTATGAAACACTTTCCAACTACAATACAATTTTATTTAAACATCTCTAAAATGCGATACATTCAGAAGTGATATTTTAAAATTATCACAATGCTACAATACTTTATTATATTTGAAAACTTAGAACGTCATTGAAAAAAAAAAGAACCTTATTCAAATAACGTCTTCGAAATATAAATCGCCTGGCTCTCTATGTAAATGTAGTAAATATTTCATTCAAAATCTTTTATTCCATTCTTTTTATTCATCACAATACTATAATATATTTTTTACTTAAAAACATAAAGCCATGGAAGTAAAAATATTTTCTAACTCTACTATACTTAAAACTTATGCTTGAAATTTATCAAAAAAAGCAATGCTAAAAAATTGTCTGTTGCTCTATGTAAAATCAATGAATATTTCATTCATCAGCTTTATTCAGCTTTATTTATTTTTCATCATCTTTATTCATTTCTCATCAGCTTTATTCCAGTCTCCAGAGCTAAATTTTGCGTTCAAAAAATTCAGCAATTCTTATACAACTCATCTTACAACTTGATGTGTTTACATTCTGCATACGTTAAAATTAGACTCCGTTGTAGCAATAATCAAAGTTTGATGATCATTTGAGCTAACAAATATTATAATTGCGTTGGCGTAGAATACAGATGCATAGAAAAAACCCCAAAACAGTGGTTTTAGGACAGATGCAATATTAAATATAAATTAAAAAGACTTTTGAAAGTCACGATTTTGACACAGGATGGATGCCATATTTTATTTGTCCTGTGGTCTCGTCATATAATATGGGTGTAATTAATATTTTAATTTTTATTTAAAAAACTACCGAATATATTTTGCTTAAATTGTTTTTATATATTTTATGGGATAATTTAAATATTTCCTAAAACTTTCGAAACAATTTGTGAATTTTAAATTCGCTTAAAAAATGTTTGAAAAATTGGGTTCCATAGGGTTCAATATATTTCATTTTATTTTCCCGGGTTCAATCCAAAACTAATCGAGTGATATTGTTCATTTACATTCCCATATGTCTTACAGACCGTCTAAACAACAGACTAAAATTTCATTTTGATAAAGTCATATTTACGGCAGTTATCGTATGAACGGACAGACAGACAGACAGAATGAACAAAGTCATAAACAATTTTCAACTATGTTGTAAAGTGTATAAATATATTATAAATATCGCATCTGAATATATCGTATTTTAGAGATGTTTAAATAAAATTACAGTTGGAAATTGTTTTATAATAAATGCTTTATGCATGATTGGTGTTTCTTATATTTATACTAGCAGCATACCCGTTCTTCGTACGGAGTATATATATTATAAAGAAATTTATAATTCGCAATCATGTGTAAGTTCTGTTAAAATATTAAATTTATTGCTCATAAAGAGAAGTTTAAGAATATCTGTTCTCACTATGCAAAATTATCTTCACGGGCAGATCTGAAGAATTAAACATCCTGGCCCCTTTTGTAAGCAAATTTACAAACAAAAAGAAATTGAATCAATATATGCAACTCCGTACTACTTATATTGTCGCAGATTAGAAAATATGCCAGCGTGTTAGTAGAAGCTTACCCATATTGCAGTATGAGTTTCAAAAATATTTGCCAAAATAAAAGAGATGACGTAAAAATTTGAAAGTATCAAAAATCCCCGTAATTTTAATACCAGAAGGTCGTAATTGATTCCAATATATGTCAATATATATCAAAATATATGCCAATATACCTGTACTACTTATATTCTCGTAGATTAGAAGATATACCCTTGCATTTGTAGAAGATTACTCGTACAACGTACTATATATGAGTTTCAACAATTTTCGTCATAATAAAACAATTCCATAATAATTTGAAAATATCAGTAATCCCTGAATCAACAGTCCCCGAAAATATCAATAACAATGATGTTTAAACCTGAAGACCGTAATTGATATTATCCAGTCAAAAATGCAATGTCAATGAAATTTATTTTATATACATATCTTTATTATACAAATCGGAAAAGATTTAATAAAAATCGTATGGCACATAACGCATTGGATCCGTTGCTAAGTGACATAATATCATTTGCTTTAAATAAATTGATGGAAATCATATCATCTGAATTATGCAATCTCCATGGAAGGTTTGGCGACATTTTCGTCAATTTAGCGATAACTTAAAAAATCGCCAAATTTATCGCCAAGTGGGACTGTAGAACTGATAGTCCCATTTTACGACAAATTGACGAAACATCATCACAATACTATCCCCTAACAAAACACTATTAATTTCATTTATTAAGCGCGATTATATCAATTTCATGATATTTTTATGGATTTAGAAATATTTTTACCAATTTGGTGATATTAAAAAAATTCCTTCAATGTGTTACTAAGTAGGATGGATGGACTGACCGACAAATGCAACAGAAACATCATTTCAGTACATTATTCTAAAAAAATAAATTTAATTTCATTGATTTGGGTCATTTTTATCAATTTGGAGACATTTCCGCTAATTTGGTAAAGTTTAAGAAAAGTTACCAAGTTATTTAGAGATATTCCTCTAAATTCGTAGCTCTGAATTTGCAGATCTGAAGAATAAAATATCCTGATCCCGTTTGCATATACTAAATGAAAACACTAAAATTGTATTAGAAGATACATACACCCGTTCTACTCTTTTTCTGCTTCAACAATCGGCTAAATGAATTTATTGGGTAAACACAATATATGAGTTTATTAGCTAAACACAATATATGAGCTTGAAACCTCTTTGCTAAAATAAATGAAAGTGATGTACGCAGTCCGCAATATATATAATTAAAAGAACAATCAAACCGTTCATTTATAAAATATATTTTTACATCCATTTATTTATTATACAAATAGAAAAAATAATAATAAATATTAACAACACATTTAATTTCATTCCGTTGCCGAGCAGCATGATATAAGATAGAATCTTCCTCATAAAATGCGAAATTAAATAGCCATTTTGATTTCTTTATACTTTACATCGTCGAGTAAAAGCTTGTGAACGATGAATCATGGAGGTAGATTTTTCCATTTAAATTCATGTTTCAAACAATTCATGTTTTCCTATAGTGACTAATTAATGCAAAAATCCTGCACTAAACTCAGAAATAAAGTTTTATTTCATTTTGGCGTTTAAAACAAACGATTTTCATCCTTTCCGTTTGGATAAACCACTGAGTTGGAGATTAGATCTCCTAAGAAAAAGTTCCGTTTTTCATTAATATCTCGACAACCCCTGGTCTTAGAAACTCGAAACTTGGACAAAATTTATGGAGGGCTATTTCAAAGCTGTCCACAAAATTTTATTAAATTCGGTTTAGCCGTTTTCCCGTGATGATGAGACAAACGAAAATTTTGTTTTTTACTAATATCTCGATAACCACTGGTCGTAAAAACTTAAAACACGGACTAAATTTTAAGTGGGGTTATTTCTAGGCTACCCACAGAATTTCACCAAATTCGGTTCAGCCGTTCTCCCGTGATAATGGAACAAACAGACAGAGAGACAGACAGATTTTCAATTTTATTTATATAGATTGACATAATACTGATTCTCTGTTTATAACATTTATATTACTGCAGACGGATAGTGGATATAAATGAATGCTCTTTTAGATTAATTTATTAAATTGTAACCTAAAGATTATTTTCAGCATTGTAACCCCATTTGGTCGTCAAACCCCCAACAAACACACACTCTAAGATCCTTACTATTTGCCTATGATAATAAGTTTACATAGAAAAACCCCTTTAAGTAAGAATTTTCAGTAATCTGGTGTAAGCTTTATAAAAAAATATAAATGCAAAAATAAAATATTTTAACTTTGCATTGATGTGACTTTTATCATTAATTTTTAGCATTATTCAATCCATGACTTGGGTATATATACACATCTCTGTTTTTGTCCATTTCGTCTTTTTGACTTCAAGCTTGTTGGTTCTATGGCACTAACGAAGGGGATCCAGCGTATCCTCGAAACAATTGTATGCTGCTTTTTCCTTTTATTATCGATTGAATACGTTGTTCAAGTTTCCATTATCCTTTACACAAAGGATGTTTTTCTTATTGGTGTCCATATTGGCAATACAGTATCCAGCATTGTAGTCCCATGACCCCCCCCCCCCCTCGCCCCCTCCCTTCTGAGATTCTGGCAATGCCTATGAGAAAGGCTTGTATACGATAACGAAACATACTGGGTCTTTTAGCACCAGCTGCTTATACTTGGATTTAAAATACAGAGTCATTTTTATTAAGAGTTACGACTTTTTTTATACCTTTGAGAGACACAAAATGTTGAAGGCTGTTCCCATGTAGCTATATACTACCATCATGGCAGCCAGTTTTGTAGCTATTGGGGATTATTCAGCTACATGATAAGAAAAGCATTAAAATACGATTAACTATGCATTTCTGAATAAGTAAATTTCTTAGTTTAAAGAATTTCAGCACTTAAAAAAGACATGATTCTTAATGAATGCACCGAAATTAAGTGTATGTCGGTTTAGCAAGTCCCAGTCATGTTGTGCTATTCATTTGTAAACACATCTTTTACTTTTGACAGGTTCAGATGTGCCATTTCATCATATCCTGAGGCGGGGAACAATCCAATGTTTTTGGTAGCCCAAAAATATAAATGCAAAGGTTAAAATACAATACAACCCAATAAGGTTTAAAATACAAAGAATTGATGCATATCACAAAAGTCAACGGCAAGCTACATTTGGACTTTCTTGCTGCTCCGGTTCTTGTGTTATTACTAAACAATACAACCCAATAAGGTTTAAAATACAAAGAATTGATGCATATCACAAAAGTCAACGGCAAGCTACATTTGGACTTTCTTGCTGCTCCGGTTCTTGTGTTATTACTAAACAATACAACCCAATAAGGTTTAAAATACAAAGAATTGATGCATATCACAAAAGTCAACGGCAAGCTACATTTGGACTTTCTTGCTGCTCCGGTTCTTGTGTTATTACTAAACAATACAACCCAATAAGGTTTAAAATACAAAGAATTGATGCATATCACAAAAGTCAACGGCAAGCTACATTTGGACTTTCTTGCTGCTCCGGTTCTTGTGTTATTACTAAACAATACAACCCAATAAGGTTTAAAATACAAAGAATTGATGCATATCACAAAAGTCAACGGCAAGCTACATTTGGACTTTCTTGCTGCTCCGGTTCTTGTGTTATTACTAAACAATACAACCCAATAAGGTTTAAAATACAAAGAATTGATGCATATCACAAAAGTCAACGGCAAGCTACATTTGGACTTTCTTGCTGCTCCGGTTCTTGTGTTATTACTAAACAATACAACCCAATAAGGTTTAAAATACAAAGAATTGATGCATATCACAAAAGTCAACGGCAAGCTACATTTGGACTTTCTTGCTGCTCCGGTTCTTGTGTTATTACTAAACAAGAAGGATTAATCAAGCATGAAGCATTGATTATAAAACACTTTTTAACTGAAATGCAATTTTATTTAAACATCTCTAAAATTCTGGATGACGGGAAGTAGATTTAACGATAATAATATCAAATGCAAAAAGTCATATTTTACATATTTTAGAAAACTACATTAACTGGACTTGAGAAAAAATCGAGAAACTTTTGAAATCTTCTGAAGATAACCAATAATTGATTTACAATTTAAATTTAAAAGCACATATTTTATCAAACTATTGTAATAATAATCATTAGTTAAGTAAAATCTGGGTTATTAATAAATTAAATGTTTCTGTCAAGATATTCAGAATCTCGACTCGACAAATGAAAGTGTCCCATCACATGTAATCCATGGCGGGCTAGCTTCGATACAATAGAAACGATTTTTGTTTAAGTAAGGGATATTCATATGACAAGATAATTATTTTATGGGTAGTTTTTAACTGTTATTTTATGGATATGTCTGTTGAAAAAATAATTTATAATCCATTCAAACTGACACATATACCCCTATTTATGTTACAAGGAAGTTTTTTAATTTGAAGCTTAAGCCCATAAACATAGAAAAAATTTCGTAAACGATTTCTGAACTATTTAGTTCTCTGTACTATAGGGTCCAAATAGAAAACCAAATTCGGCATTGTGGGCGTTTTAATTGTCACCCTCACCTTTCTGAAATTATGACTATTGTCTATGCTTACAGTTTTCAAACAGGTACTAGCCGAATACCCGTTGAAAATCAACTGTCTCGAAATAAGCAGCCTCTGAATAATGAAAATTTTTAAATAATTCGCGTTTTGCATTTATTAGGCAAATCAAATATTTTGGTGCGCAGAACCCCCTAAGGAAGAAAATATTGGAAAACTTAACTTGCGCACTTTCTCCTTTCGAACTATCTATCCGTACACTAAATTAAAGTCTCTATCTCTACCCAAACACACTATTTTATCATTTCCCTTTTCGACCGTTTTTCTGTGGAGCACACGCATAAATGAACATTTTTGAAAAACTCTGTTCGTCTTGGATTTTTTATCAGATGAATAGCTCATATAATAAATATCTAGCTTCCATCACATTTAAAAGAAGCGTGTCTTATTTATTCCGAAAATCGAACATATTGGTGTGCGGTACCCCCTACAGTAACAAATATTGGGAATCTGAAATTGCACATTTTCTTCCTTTTAAACCCGTACTTCAAGTTTATAAGTCTCTATCTTATCGCGAAGGATGTTCTTTCTATCACTTCACCTTTTGAATATTTGTCTATGTAGCACACTCTTCAATGAATATTTTTGAGAAAACGTATTCATTTTGGGTTTTTTTATGAAATGAGTAGACCATATACCGAATTTCAAGCCTCTATTACATTGTATAGGAGGTGGTTTTCATTTCTTCGTCAAATCGAACATTTTAGTGTTCAGCACCCCCCCCCCCCCCCCACAATAGCAAATGTTGAAAAATTAAAATTGCATAATTTCTTCCTTTCCAACTATCTACCCGTACACTAAATTTGAAGTCTCTATCTCATTTTCGAACGTTTTTCTGTGTAGCACCCCGTTAATGAACATTTTTGTCAAACTGTATTCATGTTTGGTTTTTTTGTCAAATAGTTAGCCCATATACTAAATTTCAAGCTTCTATCACATTGTAAAGGAGGCGTTTTTCATTTGTTCGGCAAATCGAAAATTTTAGTGAGCGGCACCCCCTACAATAGCAAATGTTGGAAAACTGAAATTGCTCACTTTCCTCCTTTCCAACTTTTTACCCGTACACCAAATTTGAAGTCTCTATCTCATAGCAAAGCATACTTTTTCTATCATTTCACCTTTCGAATGCTTTTGTGTAGAGTACCTACCCCCTTAAATATACAATGTTGATAAACTCTATTCTTCTTGGGTTTTCTATCGCATGATTAGCCCATATACCAAATATCAAGCCTCTATCACGTTTAAAAAGGGGCGTTTCTGCTTTATTCCGAAAATCGAACATTTTTGTGTGCGGCACTCCCTAAAGTAGAAAATATTGGAAAACTGAAATTATACACTTTCTTCCTCCCAAACTATCTACCCGTACACCAAATTTGAATTCTCTATCTCATAATGAAGTATATTTTTATCAATTCACCTTTCGCGCGTTTTCCGCTGGAACACCACCTTAAAAGAACTTTTTTGAAAAACTGTATTCGTCGTGGGTGCTTTCATCAAATTATTAGTCCATATACTAAGGTTGAAGCCTCTATCAAATTTTAAAGTATCCTCCGTTTCTCATTTATTCGGCAAATCGAAGATTACGGTGTGCGGCACCCCCTTAAGTAAAAAATATTGGAAATCTGAAACTGCACACTTTCTTCCTTTTGAACGATTTACTCATGCACCAAATTTGAAGTCTCTATCTTATCGCAAAGCATGCTTATTTATCATTTCACTTTTCGAACGTTTTACTATGAAGCCTCCCTCTAGAACACGTTTTCGAAAAATTCGACTTTTCCAGGGAGTTTTATCGAACGACCGAACCGTGTACCAAATTGCAAGTCTCTATCTATTCGGGAAGTGCCTAGAAAAGCGTGACAGACAGATGCACAGACGGACAGACAGACAGATGGATACTTAGCAATTAGTATACATAACCAGCCGAATACGTTCCACAATAAGCAACCCCCGAATAACGTAAATTTTTTAATAATTCGCGTTTCACATGTATTCGGAAAATCGAAAATTTTTGTGTGCGGAACCATCTAAAGAAGAAAACATTGGAAAACTTAAATTGCTCACTTTCTTCCTTTCGAACTATCTACTCGTACACCAAATGTGAAGTCCCTGTCTCATTCTGAAGCATGCAATGCTATTATTTCACCTTTCGAACGATTTATGTGGAGCACCCTCTTAAATGAACAGTTTTCAAAAACATTATTGTGTTTTTTTATCAGATGATTGTCCCAAATACCAAATATCAAGCCTCTATTGCATTTTATAGGAGGCGTTTCTCATTTATTCGAAAAATCGAACATTTGGGTTTGCGGCACCCCCATAAAGTAGAAAATATCGGAAAACTGAAATTGTACGTGCTTTTCCCTTCGACCTATCTACTCGTACACCAAATTTGAAGTATATTTCTCATCTTGAAAAATGATTTTTCATCATTTCGTTTTTCTCTGGAGCACCCCTTTAAACGAACATTTTTGAAAAACACTTTTGTCTTGAGTGTTTTCATCAAATGATTAACCCCTACACCAAATTTCAAGCATCTATCAAATTTAAAGCAAGCGTTTCTCATTTGTTCGGAAAATCGGACATTTCGGTGAGCCGCACCCACTAAAGTAGCAAATATTGAAATCTGAAATTGCACACTTTCTTCTTTTCGAATGGTTTACACATACTATAAATTTGAAATCTTTATCTCATCGCAAAGTATGCTTTCCTATCATTTCACTTTTCGAATGTTTTGGTGTAGAGCATACCCTCTACGGAACATTTTCAAAAAATTCGATTTTTCCAGGGAGTTTTATCGAACGATCGACCCGTGTACCAAATTTCAAGCCTCTATCAATTCGGGAAGTGCCTTAAAGAACTTGACAGACAGACGGACGGATAGACGGACACATGGCAATTAGTATTTATATAGATAGATAGATAGATAGCTAAAAATATCTTGTAATCTATTACTATTATATATACTATTTGCCAAGTGTCCGTCCGTCTGTCTGTCACGCCTTTTTTGGCACTTCCCGAATAGATAGAGACTTGCAATTTGGTACACGGCTCGGTCGTTCGATAAAAACTCCTGGAAAAATGGAATTTTTCGAAAACGATTTCTAGAGGGGGTGCTCCACACCAAAACGTTCGAAAAGTGAAATGATAGGAAAGCATGCTTTGCGATAAGATAGAGACTTCAAACTTGGTGTATTGGTAAATTGTTCGAAAGGAAGAAAGTGTAATTTCAAATTTCCAATATTTCCTACTTAAGGGGGTGCCGCACACAAAAATGTTCGATTTACCGAATAAATGAGAAACGGCTCTTTTAAAATTTGATAGAGGCTCGAAATTTGATATATGGACTAATCACTTGATGAAAACACCCATAACGAATATAGTTTTTCAAAAATGTTCGTTTAAAAGGGTGCTCCAGAGGAAAACGTTCGAAATGTGAATTGATAAAAAACATACTTCGGAATGAGATGCAGACTTCAAAGTTGGTGTACAGGTAGATTGTTCGAAAGGAAGAACATGTGTAATTTCAGTTTTTCGATATTTTGAACTTTTGGGGTTGCCTCAAAACTAAATGTTCGATTTGTCGAATAAAAAGGAAACGAGAATTATTTAAAAATTTACCTTATTCGGTGGTTGCTTAATGTGGGACCGTTGATTTTCAACGGGTATTCGGCTAGTATATACTAATTGCCAAGTGTCCGTCCGTCTGTCTGTCACGGTTTTTTTAGGTACTTCCCAAATAGATAGAGACTTGCAATTTGGTACACGGCTCCATTGTTCGATAAAACCCCTAGAAAAATCGAATTTTTCGAAAACGTTCTCTAGAGGGGGTGCTCCACATCAAAACGTTCGAAAATGAAATGATAAGAAAGCATACTTTGCCATGAGATAGAGACTTCAAATTTGATGTATGGGTAAATTGTTCGAAAGAAAGAAAGTGTGCAATTTCAGATTTCCAATATTTTCTACTTAAGGTGGTGCCGCACACCAGAATGTTCAATTTACCGAATAAATGAGAAACGGCTCTTTTAAAATTTGATAGAGGCTTGAAATTAGGTATATGGACTAATCATTTGATGAAAACACCCAAGACGAATATATTTTTTCAAAGACGTTTGTTTAAGGGGGTACTCCAGAGGAAAACATTCGAAAGGTGAATTGATAAGAAGACATACTTCGGGATGAGATAGACATTTTAAATTTGGTGTACGGCTAGATTGTTTGGAAGGAAGAAAGTATACAATTTCAGTTTTCCAATATTTTCTACTTTAGGGGATGTCGCACACAAAAATGTTCGATTTTCGGAATGAAGCAGGAAGACCCCTTTTAGAAAGTGATAGAGACTTGAAATATCAAGCCTCTATCACTTTCTAAAACGGGTATACGGGCGAATCATTTAGTAGAAAACTCCAGAAGAATGGAGTTTTTCAAAAATATATATTCAAGGGGGGGGGGGGTACGTCACAGAAAAACATTCGAAAGGTGAAATGAAAGAAAAAGCATGCTTCGCGATGAGATAGAGACTTCAAATTTGGTATACATGTAGATAGTTAGAAAGGAAGAAAGTGTGCATATTCAGTTTTCCATCATTTGCTATTGTAGGGGTGCCGCACACTAAAATGTTCGATTTGACGAGCAAATGAAAAACGCCTCCTTTACAATGTGATAGAGGTTTGAAATTTAGTATATGGGGTAATCATTTGATAAAAAATTCTTAACATTATTACGTTTTTTCAAAAATGATCATTTAAGGGGGTGCAACACAGAAAAACGTTCGAAATATGAAGTTATAGAAAAACATGCTTGACGATAGGATGGAGACATCAAATTTGGTGTACTGGTAGATAGTTTGAAAGGAAGAAAGTGTGTAATTTCAGATTTCCAATATTTGCTACTTTAGGGGGTGCCAAACACCAATATATTCGATTTTCGGAATAAATGAGACACGCTTCCTTTCAACCGTGATAGAGGCATGATATTTGGTACGTGGGCCAATTATCTGATAATAAAACCAAGGCGAACAGAGTTTTCTAAAAATGCTCCATTATTCCACAGAAAAACGTTCGAAAGGGGAGATGATAAAATAATATGCGTCGGGATAAGGTAGGGACTTTAATTTGGTGTACTGGTAGATAGTTCGAAAGGAAGACGTGCGCAATTTAAAATTTCTAATATATTCTTCTTTAGGGAGTTCCACATACTAAAATATTTGATATGCGGGATAAATGTGAAGCGCGAATTATTAAAAAAATGACAATATTCAGGGGTTGCTTATTAAGAGAGCTTTGATATTCAACCGGTATTCGGGTGTACTAGCCGAATACCATTTGAAAATGAACGGTCTCGCAATAAACAGCCTCTGAATAATGTAAATTTTCGAATAATTCGCGTTTCACATTTATTCGGCAAATTGAATATTTTGGTGTGCAGAACGCCCTAAAGAAGAAAATGTTGGAAAACTTAAATTGCACATTTCTTCCTTTCGAATTATCTACACGTACACTAATATAAAGCTTCTATCTCATCCCGAAGAATGCAATTTTATCATTTCCTGTGGAGCACACTCATTAATGAACATTTTTGAAATACTGTATTCATCTTGGAGTTTTTTATCAAATGATTAGTCCATATACCAAATTTCAAGCAGCTATATTTGTAAGTGTGGCGTTTTTCGTTTGTTCGTCAAATCGAATATTTTAGAGTACGACACCCCCTACAGTAGCAAATGCTGGAACACTGAAATTGCACACTTCCTTCCTTTCCAACAATCTACCCGTACACAAAATTTGAAGTCTCTATATCATCGCAAAGCATGCTTTTGTTTATCATTTTATTTTTCGAGTGTTTTTGTGTGGAGTACCTACACCCCTAAATGGTCGTTTCTAAAAAACTCCATTCTTCTTGGATTTTTTATCAGATGATTCGCCCATATACCAAATGTCAAGTCTCCATCACGTTTAAATAGAGGCATTTCTTTTTTATTTCGAAAATCGAACATTTTAGTGTGGGGCAAACTCTAAAGTGTAAAATATAGGATAACTGAAATTGTATAGTTTCTTCCTTCTAAATTGTCTACCCGTACACCAAATTTAAAATTTCTGTCTCATACGGAAGCATGTTCTTTTTTAGCATTTTATATTTCGAACGTTTTTCTCTGGAGCTCCCCCATCAACGAACGTTTCTGAGAAATTCTATTCGTCTTGGGTAATTTCATTAAATGATTAGCCTATGTACCAAATTTCAAGCCCCTTAATTTAAGGAGGTGTTACTCATTTATTCGGCAAATCGAAAATTTTGGTGTGAAGCAACCCCTATAGTAGAATATATTGAAAATCTGAAATTGCACACTTCCTTCTTTTCGAACAATTTACCAGTACACCAAATTTAAAGTCTCTGTCTCATCGCAAAGTATGCTTTTCTCTATCATTTCACTTTTCGAACGTTTTGGTATGGGGCAACCCCTCTATAGAACATTTTCGAAAAATTTGATTTTTCCAACGGGTTTTATCGAACGATCGCTCCGTGTACCAAATTGAAAGTCTTCGGGAAGAGCCTAAACAAAGCGTGACAGACAGACAGACAGACGCACTCTTGGCAATTAGTATATGTAAATTACCGAATACCAGTTGAAAATCAACGGTTTCGTAATAAGCAACTCCCCGAATAATGCAAATTTTTTAATTATTCGGGTTTCACATTTAATCGGCAAATCGAATATTTTGGTGTGCATAACCCCCTTAAAGAAGAAATAATTGCAACACATAAATTGCACACTTCTTCCTTTCGGACCATCTACCCATACACAAAATTAAAGTTTCTCTCTCATCGCGAAGCATGTTATTTTATCATTTCCCAATTCGAACGTCTTTCTGTGGAGCACAGTCATAAATGGACATTTAGGAAAAACTATATTCGCCAAAAGTTTTTTATCAGATGATTGGTACATATACCAAATATCCTCTATCACATTTAAAAGGAAGCGTGTATAGCTTATTCGAAAAATCGAACATTTTGGTGTGCGGCACCTCTTAAAGTAGAGAATATTGGAAAACTGAAATTGTACACTTCCTTCCTTCTAAATTATCTACCCGTACACCGAATTTGAAATCTCTATATCATCCCTAAGCATGTTTTTTATAATTTCATATTTCGAACGTTTTTCTCTGGAGCATCCCCTTAATCAAACATTTCTGAGAAACTCTATTCATCTTGGGTGTTTTCATTAAATGATTTGCCCATATACCAAATTTCAACCCTTTATCAAAATTTAAAGTAAGAATTTCTCATTTATTCGGAAAATCGAACATTTGGGTTTGCGGCACCCCCCTAATTTGAAAATATTGGAAAACTGAAATTGGCCACACATTTTCTTTCGAACTATCCACCAGTTCACCAAATTTAAAGTCTCTATCCTATCCCGAAGCATAGTTTCTCGTCATTTCAACTTTCGAACGTTTTTCTCTGGCGCACCCTCTTAAACGAATATTTTTGAAAAAATCTTTTGTCTTGGGTGTTTTCCTCAAATGAATCGCCCATATACCAAATATCAAGCCTATATCACGTTCTGAAAAGGGAGTTTTTCCTCTATTTTGAAAATCGAAATTTTTTTGTGTGTGGCCCCCCCCCTTAAGTAGAAAATATTGGAAAACTGAAATTGTACACTTTCTTCCTTCCGAACTATATACTCGCACTCCAAATTTGAAATCTCTATCTCATTCCGACGCATTTTTTTTTTATCAATTCACCTTTTGAACGTTTTCCTCTGGAACATCCGCCTTAAATGAACATTTTTGAAAAACAATATTCGTCTTGGGTGCTTTTTTCAAATGATTAGTCCATATACCAAATTTCAAGCCTCTATCAAATTTTAAAGGAGCCGTTTCTGATTTATTCGGAAAATCGCTCATTTTGGTGTGCGGCACTACCTTAAGTAGAAAATATTGGAAATCTGAAATTACACATTTTCTTCCCTTCGAACGGTTTACCCATACACCAAATTTGAAGTCTCTGATACGTGGAACACCACACGTCAAGTATTGACGCTACATAGACCGATCTCGTAAAGTGGAGTAAATAAAATAAATACATAATACCAGTAATTAAAATGAAAAGGCTTAATTTTAAACAATAACAAAGAATTTATTTCATTAAGATAAAACCTTATTTAATATTTGATAAAGTCAACAATTCCACAATGAATGTTAAATAATTCCAGCACTCGTAATAACTCATTTAATTTTACAATCATGCAACAATACCATTGTAATTAACACACCGTGTCAGTCCTACTCTACTTATAGGATGAAATGTCTCCCATGCAATGTTTCAACTCATATACTGGAAAATCTCCTTTATCAATATCTACCTTGCGTGTGACATACATTTCACACGTGCATAATTAAATTCAATAACACCTTTCATCACTCCTAACATCATCCTGAATTCATAGAGAGCGAGGGAGAGAGCATACTGAACAATTGACCTTCGTGCAAAATACATGTAAAGAAATTGCATACCTCGGACTTTGCCGTTGACCCGCTCTTGTCATCGGCAGGAGGAAACGGACTTCTCCGATGGGCTGCGTGTCTTATCGTCGTGCTCGTGCGACCACCTTTCAGCACTCCAAAAAATCAACTCCTCTCTCGATTTTCAAATTTTAAAAGTTTAAGTCTCTCTTCATCTCTCCCCTCTCTCTTAGGCCCCCAGACTCTCATTGGTTCCGTAAATATATAACTACGCCTTCCGGCGATCTAACTGGCCGAAGCCCCCCTTGAAATATCAGATATTTGAGTATTGTCTTTTTCGTGCAGAAAGTTCACACGGACATTTTCCCATGTCCATCTGGAAATTAATTGACCTCTCGGGTCAAGAGGTTCAACCCCTTCCGTCTGATATAGTACCAAGTGCTGACGTGAATACGAGAAGCACCCTTTTTCATTCTCGAACTACGTCCGGTCCAGCTGTGTCTAAGGGAACGTTATATGAATTGTCTCGCTGTATGAGGGACCATCTTCTTAGATCCACTTCCACTTTCAAAATAGCAATGTTATATTGGGAATTGAAAATTACCATATAACAGTCTCTATCCTATCGCAAAGCATGCTTTCGTATCATTTCACTTTTCGAACGTTTTGATGTGCAGCCCCCCCCCCCCCCCCCTACAGAATATTTTCGAAAAATTCGATCTTTTCAGGGTATTTTCTCGAACGACCGAGCCGTATACCAAATTGAGAGTCTATCTATTCGGGAAGTGCCTAAAAAAAGCTTGACGGACAGGATTAAGCAACTAGACACGATAACCTGTTGTTTTAACCCGATATACTGGCTTGCTGCTTAGTAACAATCTCTCATCCAGCAAAGCCACAGCCAGGGCAGCGTACTCGGCAGAATCATTCACCGAGACAGACAGACGGACACTTGGCAATTAGTATATACTAGCCGAATACCCGTTGAAAATCAACGGTTTCATGATAAGCACCACCCGAATAATGTAAATTTTTGAATAATTCGAGTTTCACATTTAATTGGTAAATCGAATATTTTGGTGCGCAGAAACTTTTAAAGAAGAAAATATTTGAAAACTTAAATTGCACACTTCTTCCTTTCGAACTATCTTCCGATACACAAAATTATAGTGCCTCTATCTTATCCTGAAGCATGCTATTTTATCATTTTCCCTTTCGAACGTATTTGTGGACCACAGCCATAAATGGACATTTAGGAAAAACTCTATTCGCCTTGAGTTCTTTATCAGATGATTGACATACATATCAAATATCAAGCCTCTGTCACATTTAAAAGGGAGCGTGTATAACTTATTCGAGAAATCGAGCATTTTGGTGTGCGGTACCCGCTAAAGTAGAGAGTATTGGAAAACTGAAATTGTACACATTCTTCCACTCTGGGGCATTCACTTAATCGAACATTTCTGAGAATCTCTATTCGTCTTAGGTGTTTTCATTAAATGATTAGCCAATATACAAATTTCAAGCCTCTATCAAAATTTAAAGGATTTCTTTCTTATTCGGAAAATCCAATATCTGGGTTTGCGGCAACCCCTAAATTAGAAAATATTGGAAAACTGAAATCGCACACACTTTTCCATTCGAACTATTCACACATACACCAAATTTGAAGCCTCTATCCTATCTCGAAGCAGGTGTCTGAGCGAGCTCCCGACATGGGGAAAAAGAACGCGATTGCATCACGCAAGAGTGACGATAATTCGACTAATATGGAAGTGTGCTTCGACTCCAACACTACGGATGTCAATTATTCATACTTAGAGCAACAGATTGCCGATCTCGAGAGGAAAGTTTCTGCAAAAAGAGCGGCCATTTATGGAACCAACAGCGACTCTACTGAAGGCGAGATGACCAAGCCTGGCAAGATGGCGGAGTACTCGGATGGTAAGCATGTCTTAGCTACCCCCCCCCTCCCCCCTAGCCCTAAAACTAAGGCTCCTAAAGCCACTGATTCTACAAATAATACTCAGGTAACTGATAATATAAAACTTACTAATGATAAAACTGCTAAATCTACTGATGTAAACTTAGAACCTAACTCAAATTCAAATTGAAAAGCAAACTTAAACTCAAACTCTAATCTGGCCACGTGCCAAGTAACTAATTCTATGGAATTTGACTCTGCCGAAGTAAATGCCGGCACTAATCTAAACTCTGATCAAAATGCTAACTCAAATAATTCTAATAATTTAATTAATCCCCGTACTTATACGGATGCAGAAGGATTTATCCACAAAACTTCTAAAGCTAACAGAAAACGTACTCGTTCAACGGATTCCGAGACATCCAATCACAGCTCGACCGGTACTGGAAAGAACGACCACGCGGCAAATTTGCCGAAACCCCAGACTCTGCCGCCCATTTTCGTTAGTGCTTCCAGCCCAGACTGGCCGTCCATCATATTCAACCTGAAAAGGTTTGCTCCCGAAATTGTTCCGGTCCTAGACCGCCATTTCTTCAGAATAGTAGTCAGAAATGACGAAGAATATCGTAACAGCATTAATTATTTGACCAAGAGCGGAGCTCCTTTTAAAACCTTCTCTTTAAAAGAGGACCTCCCGGTCAAGTGTGTCATTAGGGGACTCCCCATTAACACTGAGATTGATTTAATAAAACGCAGTCTTGAAGCCCTCGAGTTTCAAGTCCTCAGCTGTGTTCGACTCACTAAAAGAGGAATCATCATTTCGTGGGTGAACACTCTTGCGGAGCACCTAGCACAGAGTGCTGTATCTCCTGTATGGTAGTACATGATACAATCAATGATAAATTTGCTCCAAAAGGGGCGGGGTTAAGCCATGTTGAGGCTAGGATGAAGTGATTTTTGATTGGTTGCAGGTTTTCTGGAGCGGATGGTAAAGCAGGGAAAGATAGTGACAATATAATATTTGAAATATAGATAAATAAATAATTTTGTGAATATCTGATATTCAGGAAGAAAGAGATGAGATTTAGAAAGCATAAGTCGATTTCCCTCGCCAAAAAAAAGGGGGCCACACAATATTTTTTAATTTGAATGTAGTATATTTAGGAGTATTTTATCCGAGCGGTTTTAAATACCACTTTTTCACAAATAGTGTTTCCTAGTTGTTAATTCAGTAGCAAGGGTAGTTTTTTTTTTTTTTTTTTTCCCCCCTATATATTAGTCATTTAACAGAGTAGAATATCTCGGACGCTTTCGGAACTTCCATTGGTGGGGGTCATATTCGTTAAGAGTTTCTAATTCAGGGTTGGGGACTGTAGTTATGTTATTATAAAAGTTGGTAGCTAATTTACTGATTTCATACTTTATTGATTTTAAGTTAAAGTCGTTGTGGATTACGTCTGTCCGGAGAAATCTGGGTGCCCTTCTTATACCTCTGATGGTGTAATTCTGTTTACTTTGAATTTTTTTTTGATTTGGGAGTTGGCTGCAAAGCCCCAGACTGGTGCGCCATACAATAGTATGGGCCGTAAGACTGTTTTGTACAGTAGCATTTTATTTTTGATGTTGATCTGGGGTGAGTGAAGGATTGGGAAAAGTTTGGCTTTTGCTATATTAAATTTTCTGATTGTTTGGGTTATGTGTTGATTCCACGTTAATTTGGGATCGAAATGAAGGCCAAGGTATTTACAAGTTTTTACATAAGGGATGGGTGTGTCGTTGATGATGATTGGAGGGGGGGGGGGTTTCGTTTTTTGGTAAATAGAATACAGTTTGTTTTTTTTTCATTTATTTTTATCTTCCATTTCCGAAACCAGGCTGAGAGTGTGTCCATATGTTTTTGGAGGCGGTAGCGTACGAAGTTGAAGTTTGAAGAGCGGGTGTAGAGGGCAGTATCGTCCGCATAAAGAGCTATTTTAGTGTGGGGAGAGTGTGGTATATCATTTACATAAAGGTTGAATAATGTCGGGGCCAATTGGGAGCCCTGTGGGACCCCGGCACCTATGTTTCTGTGTGTGGCAAGTGTGCTGTTTATGCGGACTGTGAAAGATCTGTGGCTAAGGTATGAGTGTATTAGATGGATTATTGCATCTGGAAAATCGAGCTGAATTAATTTGTAAATGAGTGCTTTTGTCCAGATGCGGTCAAACGCCTTAGCCACGTCCAGAAGTATAGCCCCAGTAGTTAGGCCGGAGTTCAGCCCTTCTGAGATGAACTCCGTGACTCTAAGTAGCTGGTGTGTTGTTGCGTGTTGTGGGCGGAAGCCAAATTGTTGTGGGATGATGATGTTTTGGTTGTTTATGTGCATTTTAAGCCTTTTGTGGATGATACGCTCCGCGAGTTTGCTAATGGTATTTAGTAGGCTGATGGGGCGGTAGCTTTTAGGATTGGTGGGGTTCTCGCCTGGTTTCAAAATTGGGATGATTACGGCTAGTTTCCATTTTTTTGGGAAGTGTTTGTGTTTTAGTATTGCGTTAAACAGCAGGGTTATGTAGTAAATTAGGTTTATAGGTAAAGATTTGATGGCTTTATTGCTTATGTTATCATACCCTGGAGCTTTTCTGTTCTTTAGAGCATTGATTTCTTCGATTATTTCACAAGGTGAGGTCGGTGTGATTTGATTGGTCGGGGGGCGTGTCAGAAAAAGGTTGGTGACTTGGAGTACTTCGTCCTCTATCTCAGGGCAATTAAATTCTGTATTTATGGCAAATTGGTTTTCGTATGCTTCTGCTATTGCATTTGCAATTTCGGAATTATTGTATGCGGGGCCGCTACTTGTTTCAATGTGAGTAGTGTGGGCACGATTGCTTTTAATTTTTTTGTAGAAATTCCATATGGAGTTATCATCAGGGGCAAGGGATGTGATGTACTCTTTCCAGTTTGTTTGTTTGAAATTTTGAATTTTGTATTTAATAGATTTATTTATGGCGTTAAGATTACGTTTTAATATGGGATGTTTGTTAATTTGCCAGGCACGGCGGAGTCTATTGCGGTCCTTGATAATTTTCCTGATGGATGAGGGGAGCTTATGATGCGAGGTGGGGGGGGGGGGGGGGGAGTAAGTTGTCGACTTTGCCATTGCGCTCTGTATTTCTAGGGTGAGTTTTTGGGCGTTTTTGTCTATGTCTTCAGGTGTTTTGTAGTTGTCATAAATTAGTCTGCCGTTTAAAAGGTGGTTTTTGAAGGCCTTCCAGTCAGTGGACTTGTTGGAAGGGGGGATCGGTATGTTATTAGTGAGGTGAAAAGATAATTTTACGGGTAGGTGATCAGAACTAAGGTCATTTATTGTGGTAATTTCGTGTGGGAAGGGTATATTGTTGGCCAGTGCAAAGTCGATGGTGGTGTCATTTGTATGGGGATTAAGGTGTGTGGCAGTAGGTGGGTACATTAGTCTGATGTTGTAATCGTTTATAAAATTGTTGATCTCTCGACCATATCTATTCGTTTGTCTGCCATTCCAGCTCCTATGGTGAGCATTAAAGTCCCCCATAAGAACTGTGCAATCCTGCGAGTTAAATATGGCCGAGAGGTCGTCAGATATGTTGAGGTGTGAGCGTTGTTTAACATAGGCCGACCCCATAATAATGGGGGGAGAATTTGAAATAGTTATTTTGGCTAGGGTGTGTTCGATGATTCCGGTATTGAGGTTTGTAATAGGCTGGTTCTGAATCTGCCTTTGTACATATATCGCCGTGCCTCCGGAGTGCCTGTTAATTTGGTTATTTTGATTATTGATTCTCGGTGTGTGATAGAGGACGTAATTAGGGATGTGGATTCTAATGTTTGGGTTTACACATGTTTCTTGGATTAATATGATATGGGGATTCTCTCGGATTGCGAAATCTCTGAGCTCATTTATTTTGTATCTTAGTCCGTTAGCATTCCAGGATATGATATTTAGCAATTTAGGAGGGGGGGGGGGGGCATTCATAGGGCAGTGTTAGTTTCCTGATTAAAATATTTATCGACAAGGATGAGAATTTCTAATCCCTTGTCGATAATGGACTGTTTGGTTTTTAGAATGTTCTTAATGTCTGCTATAAAATTTTTAATTGTTTGGAAGTTTAAGTTTTGGAAGGTGTTTTGGAATTCTTTAAATAGTTGTATTATTTCTTTTACTGATAAATTTGTTTCTTGCTCGTTATTGGGTGATTTTGTTTCTCTGTGTCTTTCATCGGAGTTGTCATAACGGTTTTGAGTGTCCTGACTATTATGGGGGGGGGGGGGGGGGTCCTGAATTTGTTTTTCATTTTCCATATTTTTGATGCTTTTTACTGGTGGGGGAAGGGGTTTTTTGAATAACGAGTCTTCCTTTAAGGTTTTGCTGTGTCTTTGAGGTTTTGGGGATGGGGGGGGGGGGTAGGCTTGAGTTTATTTTGCTTGTGCTGGGTTGGCTATTTGGTTCGTTTAGGGTTGCGTTTCTACTTGTGATTTCTGGGTTGTTTTGGGTTGGTACATTTTCGTTGTTTGTGGATATTGGCGCCTTGCTTAAAGAGGGAGTTATTGGTTTTGGGTTTATTGCTACATTTTCGCGGGTTTCTGTTGTTGCAATGACTGATGGGATTTCTCTGCAGCTGTAAGATCTATCGGCCCATGCGTTGGAAGTACTTGCACTGAATGTGCGGGGGGGGGAGCATTTCTGATTTGGGTTCTTGTATTTAGATAATTGTTTCTTCCAGTTTGTTTGCTGGGGGATGGGGGGGAGTTTTGGTTATTTTGTCGGAAGTTAGGGTCGAAGAATTCACCGTAGGGGTTGAGGGGGCATTCCTTGAAATTGGCTGGATGAGGTCCTCCGCAATTTGCACATTTTGGGGGGGTGTTAAGGGGTTTTTCACATTCTCTGGTGGGATGATTTCCTGCACATTTAAGGCATTTAAAATCGCGCCTACATCCATCACTGGAATGTTTCCAGAGCTGGCATCGGTAGCATTGTTTATAACTCTTGGGAATAAAGGGAACTATGTCTACAAAGATAAAGTTTATGTGTGATATTTTATAAAGATCCGTGATGTCAGTCTTTGCTGGTAGGAGGGTTAAAAAATTAGGGAGGTTTTGCTTTGTTTTGAAACTCCTCATTGGTGATATTTTAATGACGGGGTAACCTTTTTGTTCTAGGAAAATTTTTATTTCTTCGGTTGGGTAATTTGGGGGAAGTCCTTTTATGACTATTTTTATTGGTCTGTCTGCTTTCAGGTTAATGGAATAGAATTTTAATTTGAGATTAATTAGTAATTTTTGCACGCTCCTGTAATCATCGTGGGTCTCAGTGAAAATGCGAAGCATTTCTCCTGCAAATTTTGCTCTTGCTCTACCTTCAGTGATATCGGCTAATTGTTGCATCAATTCTTTTGGGTTTTCGTCTATTTCAACGAAGAAAGGCTCGGGATAATCTCTGCCATCTATTATAGGTCTATCAGTTATTTCCTCTGGTGTGTGTGTGTGTGGGGGGGGGGGGGGTTGTTCGTCCTGAGTTTCCATTGCGTCCATGTATCTGTTTTCGGGCCCAGATTCCTCCGGATCGATAGTTTTTAGATATTTGTGGGTTGGGTTGGCTAAGGGAGGACTAGAATCTCCGCTGGAAGTTCCGAGTTTTCTTTTTGAGTTTTTATAAGTACTAGCTTCAGATGCTACGTCAGACTGGTCTGCGTCTGAGTCCTGATTGTTTTTAGTTTTGATATTTCCTGAAATGCTTTTCTTTTTGTTTTTAGATTTTTTACTTTTTACTTCTATAAATTTGTTATTATTATCAGTGGATTCTGCGTCCGAGATTTGATTATCTAATTCTTTTTCATTATGGCTTGTGCCTTGATTGCTGTTGTCTAAGTCATTATTTAAGCTATCCGTAAGGTTGTTATAGTAGATTGATATTGAGTCTGTTTGATTATAGAAAGTTAAGTCGTTAACTATGTCTGTTAGACATGGGGGGGGGGTGGAGCAAATAATCAATGAAAGATCGTTGCACATACCCTTTATGTCCATCTTCACTCTGTCTTTGCCGTCAGAATCCAGGGTCTGGCTTTTATCTCGATAAATCATTGCTTTTTTGGCGGTGGTCTGAAGGGTCTGAGCAAACTCTATTGCGCTGATCTGTCCGGCTGTTAGTTCGGGAGTCAGGATAATTTCTTTCATGAGAATGATGAGCTCCATCTGTGAATAAGTCGTTGTTTGTTCATCAGTGGTTTCCGAAATATCAATTATCAAGGTGTCGCTGGGTTCCATCGTGTAAAAAACAAGTTTTTTCCGCTTCCCGTCGCGAGAGCTCCTCTCCTGTCGAAGGACGGAGGGGGAATGTTGTTTTGTTGTTTGACTAAAAGTTGTTTGACTAAAAGAGGAAGCAGACAGCCCCTTCCTTTATACTACCTTCAATTAGCTCCCGGGACTAACCGGGGCCGGCGGGATTAGTTCTGCTCCTTATCTTCTCCTGATAAGAAGAAGAAATCCCGCCGGCCCCGGACTAACTCGGACGAACTTTTTCAAATATCTGTGCTCTTGGGCACAGGAGTGACCGTGGAGCCCTACAGGGGGCGCAGAGGCTTTGCCAGCCAGTGTCATTCTTGCAATGGTTTTTACCATAGCAGTTTGGCATGTAGGCTGCCATTGCGCTGCGTCAAATGTGCAGGGCCCCACGCCGCAATCGACTGACCACGCCCTCTCACTGCGACTACTTATTTATTGGTCCTCTCTCCTTGGTCCCGCCCTCCCCCTTTTGCTTACAGCTTGCCACCAGCCGAAGTACTTCGCCATTCCAAGATGAAGATGGACTCCACGAGCCATCTCTGATTCCAACCAAGCAACCCCACGAGGAAGATTGCTATTGCTATCTAATTGCTATCTCCAAAGAAACATCAACAGCTGACATTCATATTTTCGATGTGGGCGTAAGGGACCTTCGGTCCCAAGGGAGCCCGTAATGAAGCGTCTTGGCTTGGCTATCTCGAAGCATAGTTTTTTGTCACATCACCTTTCGAACACTTTTATCCGGAGCATCCTCTTAAACGAACATTCTTGAAAAAATCGTTTGCCTTGGGTGTTTTTATCAAATGAATCGACCATATACCAAATATCAAGCCTCTATCACGTTTTAAAAGTAACGTTTTCCCTTTATTTCGAAAATCGAACATTTTTGTGTGGGGG
Organism: Amaurobius ferox; assembly: GCA_951213105.1. NCBI lineage: Eukaryota > Metazoa > Arthropoda > Arachnida > Araneae > Amaurobiidae > Amaurobius > Amaurobius ferox. Next base: position 42,050,485 of record OX578148.1, read on the forward strand.
TACCCCTTTAAGTAGAAAATATTTGAAAACTGAAGTTGGATACTTTCTTCCTTCCAATCTATCTATCCATACACCAAATTTGAAATCTGTATCTCATTCCGAAGCGAGTTTTTTTTATAAATTCACCTTTCGAACGTTTTTCTCTTGAGCATCCCCTAAAGGATCATTTTAGAAAACTATATTCGTTTATGCGTTTTCATCAAATGATTAGCCCATACACTAAATTTCTAGCCTCTATCAAATTTTAAAGCAGCCTTTTCCTTTTTATTCGGTAAAACGAACATTTTGGTATGCGGCACTCCCTTAAGTAGAAAATATTCTAAATCTGAAATTGCACACTGTCTTCTTTTCGAACGGTTTACCCATACACCAAATTTGAAGTCTCTATCTCATCGCAAAGCATACTTTCCTATCATTTCACTTTTCGAATGTTTTAGTGTGGGGTACCCCCCTCTAGAGAACGTTTTCGAAAAATTTCATTTTTTCAGGGGGTTTTATCGAACGACCGAGCCGTGTACCAAATTGCAAGTCTCTATTTATTCGGGAAGTGCCCAAACAAAGCGTGACAGACAGACAGACGGACACTTGGCAATTAGTATATACTAGCCGAATACCCGTTGAAAATCAACGGTATCGCAATAAGTAACCCCTGAAAAATGTAAATTTTTTAATAATTCGCGTTTCACATTTATTCGACAAATCGAATATTTTGGTGTGCAGAACCCCCCAAAGAAGAAAATATTGGGAAACTAAATTTGCGCATTTCTTCCTTTCGAATTATTTACCCGTACACTACATTAAAGTCTATCTCATCCCGAGACACCCCTATATTATTATTTCTCCTTTGGAACTTTTTTCTGTGTAGCACACCCATAAATGAACATTTTTGAAAAACTCTCTTTGTCATGGGTTTTTTATCAGATGATTGGCCCATATACCTAATATCAAGCCTCTGTCACATTTAAAAGGAAGCGTGCCTCATTTATTCCGAAAATCGAACATATTAGTGTGCGGCACCCCTTAAAGTAGCAAATTTTGGAAATCTGAAATTTCACGCTTTCTTCCTTTCATATAATCTACCCGTACACCAAATTTGAAGTCTCTATCCTATCGAGAAGCATTTTTTTTCTATCTCTTCACTTTTCGAACGTTTTTCTGTGTAGCACCCCGTTAATGAACATTTTTGTCAAACTGTATTCATGTTTGTTTTTTTTGTCAAATAGTTAGCCCATATACTAAATTTCAAGCTTCTATCACATTGTAAAGGAGGCGTTTTTCATTTGTTCGGCAAATCGAAAATTTTAGTGAGCGGCACCCCCTACAATAGCAAATGTTGGAAAACTGAAATAGCTCACTTTCCTCCTTTCCAACTTTTTACCCGTACACCAAATTTGAAGTCTCTATCTCATCGTGATGTATGCTTTTCTAGCATTTCATCTTTCGAATGCTTTTGTGTGGAGTACCCACCACCTTAACTATACATTTTTAAAAAACTCTATTCTTTTTGTGATTTCTATGAGATAATTCGCCCATATACCAAATATTAAGCCTCTATCACCTTTTAAAAGTGGCGTTTCTCCTTTATTCCGAAAATCGAACATTTTAGTGTGCGACACCCCCTAAAGTAAAAAATTTTGGTAAACTGAAATTATACACTTTATTCCTTCCACACTATCTACCCTTACACCAAATTTGATATCTTTACCTTATTCCGAATTATGGTTTTTTATCAATTCACTTTTCGAACGTTTTACTCTGGAGCACCCCCTTAAACGAACATTTTTGAAAAACTATATTTGTCTTGTGTGTTTCCACCAAATGATTAGCCCATATACCGAATTTCAAGCCTCTATCAAATTTTAAAGGATCGTTTTCTCATTTATTCTGCAAATCGAATATTTTGGTGTGCGGCACCCCCTTAAGTAGAAAATATTGGAAATCTGAAATTGCACGCTTTCTTCATTTCGAACCATTTACCCACACACCAAATTGGAAGTCTCTACCTCATCGCAAAGTATTATTTCCCATCATTTCACTTTTCGAACGTTTTAGTGTGCGGCACCCCCTTAAGTAGAAAATATTGGAAATCTGAAATTTCACACTTTCTTTGTTTCAAACGATTTACCCATACTCCAAACTTGAAGTCTCTATCTCATCGCAAAGCATGCTCTCCTATCTTATCACTTTTCGAACGTTTTGGTGTGCTGCACCCCCCCTAAGTAGAAAATATGGGAAATCTGAAATTGCACACTTTCTTCCTTTTGAGTGATATACCCATATACCAAATTTGAAGTCTCTATCTCATCGCAAAGCATGCTTTCCCGTCATTCCACTTTTCGAACGTTTTGGTGTGGGGAACCCCCTCTATGGAACGTTTTCGAAAAATTCGATTTTTCCAGGGGGTTTTATCGAACCACCGAGCCGTGTACCAAATTGCAAGTCTCTATCTATTCGGGAAGTGCCTAAAAAAAGCGTGACAGACAGACAGATGGACAGACGGACACTTGGCAATTAGTATATACTAGCCGAATACCCGTTGAAAATCAACGGTCTCGCAATAAGCAACCACTGAATAATGTAAATTTTATAATAATTCGCGTTTCACATATATTCGACAGATGGAATATTTTGGTGTGCAGAACCCCCTAAAGAAGAAAATATTGGGAAACTAAATTTGCGGATTTCTTCCTCTGTTTGTCTTGTGTTTTTTATCAGATTATTGGTCCATATACCAAATATCAAGCCTCTATCCATTTAAAAGGAAGAGCACCAAATTTGAAGTCTCTATCTTATAGCGAAGCATGCTTTTCTAGCATTTCACCTTTCGAATACTTTTGTGTGGAGTGTCTACCCCCTTAAATACACATTATTGAAAAACTTTACTCTTTTTATGATTTCTATCAAATGATTCGCCCATATACTAAATATCAAGCCTCTATCACGTTTTAAAAGGAGCATTTCTCCTTTATTCGGAAAATCGAACATATTAGTGTGCGTACCCCTGAAAGTAACAAATATTGGAAATCTGAAATTTCACACTTTCTTCCTTTCAAACTATCTACCCTTACACCAAATTTGATATATCTGTCTCATTTCGAAACATGGTTTTTTAGCAATTCACTTTTCGAACGTTTCACTCTTTAGCACCCCCTTAAACGAACATTGTTGAAAAACTATATTCGTCTTGCGTGTTTCCGTCAAATGATTAGCCCATATACTAAATTTCAAGCCTCTATCAAATTTTAAAGGACCGTTTTCTCATTTTTTCTGTAAATCGAACATTTTGGTGTGCGGCACCCCCTTAAGTAGAAAATATTGGAAATCTGAAATTGCACAATTTCTTCCTTTCGAACGATTTACCCATACACCAAATTTGAAGTCTCTGCCTCAACGCAAAGCATTCTTTCCTATCATTTCACTTTTCGAACGTTTTAGTGTACGGCACCCCCTTAAGTAGAAAATATTGGAAATCTGAAATTGCACACTTTCTTCCTTTCGAGTGATTTACCCATATACCAAATTTGAAGTCTCTATCTCATCGCAAAGCATGCTTTCCCGTCATTTCACTTTTCGAACGTTTTGGTGTGGGGCACCCCCTCTATAGAACGTTTTCGAAAAATTCGATTTTTCCAAGGGGTTTTATCGAACGACCGAGCCGTGTACCAAATTGCAAGTCTCTATCTATTCGGGAAGTGCCTAAAAAAAGCGTGACAGACAGACAGACGAACAGACAGACAGACAGACGGACACTTGGCAATTAGTATATACTAGCCGAATACTCGTTGAAAATCAACGGCCCCACATTAAGCAACCCCTGAATAATGTAAATTTTTTAATAATTCGCGTTTCTTATTTATTCGACAAATCGAACATTTAGTTTTGAGGCACCCCCAAAAGTTCAAAATATCGGAAAACTGAAATTGCACATGTTCTTCCTTTCGAACTATCTACCTGTACACCAAATCTTATTTCGAAGCATGTTTTTTTTTATCAATTCACATTTCGAACGTTTTCCTCTGGAAAACCCCCTTAAACGAACATTTTTGAAAAATTATATTCGTTTTGGGTGTTTTCATCAAATGATTAGTCTATATTTAAAATTTTGAGCCTCTATCAAATTTTAAAGGGGCAGTTTCTCATTTATTCGTAAAATCGAACATTTTTGTGTGCGACACCCCCTCAAGTAGGAAATATTGCAAATCTGAAATTACACACTTTCTTCCTTTCTAACGGTTTACCTATATACCAAATTTGAAGTCCCTATCTTATCGCAAAGCAGGCTTTCCTATCATTTCACTTTTCGAACGTTTTGGTGTGCGGCACCCCCTTGAGTAGAAAATATTGGAAATCTGAAAATGCACACTTTCTGCCTTTCGAACGATTTACCCATACACCAAATTTGAAGTCTCTACCTCATCGCAAAGCATGCTCTCCTATCATTTCACTTTTCGAACGTTTTGGTGTGCTGCACCCCCCCCCCCCCTTAAGTAGAAAATATTGGAAATCTGAAATTGCACACTTTCTTCTTTTTGAACGATTTACCCATACACCAAATTTGAAGTCTCTATCTCATCGCAAAGCATGCTTTCCTGTCATTTCACTTTTCGAACGTTTTGGTGTGGGGCACCCCCTCTATAGAACGTTTTCGAAAAATTCGATTTTTCCAGGGGGTTTTATCGAACGACCTGCCGTGTACCAAATTGCAAGTCTCTATCTATTCGGGAAGGGCCTAAAAAAAGCGTGACAGACAGACGGACAGACAGACAGACAGACGGACACTTGGCAATTAGTATATACTAGCCGCATACCCGTTGAAAATCAACGGCCCCACATTAAGCAACCCCTGAATAATGTAAATTTTTTACTTATTTATTCGACAAATCGAACATTTAGTTTTGAGGCACCCCCAAAAGTTCAAAATATCGGAAAACTGAAATTGCACATGTTCTTTCTTTCGAACTATCTACCTGTACACCAAATTTGAAGTCTGTATCTTATTTCGAAGCATGTTTTTTTGTATCAATTCACATTTCGAACGTTTTCCTCTGGAAAACCCCCTTAAACGAACATTTTTGAAAAATTATATTCGTTTTGGGTGTTTTCATCAAATGATTAGTCTATATTTAAAATTTTGAGCCTCTATCAAATTTTAAAGGGGCCGTTTCTCATTTATTCGGAAAATCGAACATTTTTGTGCGCGACACCCCCTTAAGTAGGAAATATTGGAAATCTGAAATTACACACTTTCTTCCTTTCCAACGGTTTACCTATATACCAAATTTGAAATCCCTATCTTATCGCAAAGCAGGCTTTCCTATCATTTCACTTTTCGAACGTTTTGGTGTGCGGCACCCCCTTGAGTAGAAAATATTGGAAATCTGAAAATGCACACTTTCTGCCTTTCGAACGATTCACCCATACACCAAATTTGAAGTCTCTACCTCATCGCAAAGCATGCTCTCCTATCATTTCACTTTTCGAACATTTTGGTGTGCTGCACCCCCCCTTAAGTAGAAAATATTGGAAATCTGAAATTGCACACTTTCTTCCTTTCGAACGATTTACCCATACACCAAATTTGAAGTCTCTATCTCATCGCAAAGCATGCTTTCCCGTCGTTTCACTTTTCGAACGTTTTGGTGTGGGGCACCCCCTCTATAGAACGTTTTCGAAAAATTCGATTTTTCCAGGTAGTTTTATCGAACGACCGAGCCGTGTACCAAATTGCAAGTCTCTATCTATTCGGGAAGTGCCTAAAAAAGGCGTGACAGACAGACGGACAGACAGACAGACAGACGGACACTTGGCAATTAGTATATACTAGCCGCATACCCGTTGAAAATCAACGATCCCACATTAAGCAACCCCTGAATAATGTCAATTTTTTAATAATTCGCGTTTCTTATTTATTCGACAAATCGAACATTTTGTTTTGAGGCACCCCCAAAAGTTCAAAATATCGGAAAACTGAAATTGCACATGTTCTTCCTTTCGAAATATCTACCTGTACACCAAATTTGAAGTCTGTATCTTATTTCGAAGCATGTTGTTTTTTATCAATTCACATTTCGAACGTTTTCCTCTGGAGAACCCCCTTAAACGAACATTTTTGAAAAATTATATTCGGTTTGGGTGTTTTCATCAAATGATTAGTCTATATATAAAATTTTGAGCCTCTGTCAAATTTTAAAGGGGCCGTTTCTCATTTATTCGGAAAATCGAACATTTTCGTGTGCGGCAACCCTTTAAGTAGGAAATATTGGAAATCTGAAATTACACACTTTCTTCCTTTCGAACGGTTTACCTATATACCAAATTTGAAGTCCCTATCTTATCGCAAAGCGGGCTTTCCTATCATTTCACTTTTCGAACGTTTTGGTGTGCGGCACCCCCTTGAGTAGAAAATATTGGAAATCTGAAAATGCACACTTTCTGCCTTTCGAACGATTTACCCATACACCAAATTTGAAGTTTCTACCTCATCGCAAAGCATGCTCTCCTATCATTTCACTTTTCGAACGTTTTGGTGTGCTGCACCCCCCCTTAAGTAGAAAATATTGGAAATCTGAAATTGCACACTTTCTTCCTTTCGAACGATTTACCCATACACCAAATTTGAAGTCTCTATCTCATCGCAAAGCATGCTTTCCTGTCATTTCACTTTTCGAACGTTTTGGTGTGGGGATATAGAAAGTTTTCTAAAAATTCGATTTTTCCAGGGAGTTTTATCGAACGACCGAGCCGTGTACCAAATTGCAAGTCTCTATCTATTCGGGAAGTGCCTAAAAAAGGCGTGACAGACAGACAGACGGACAGACAGACAGACGGACAGACAGACAGACAGACGGACACTTGGCAATTAGTATATATAATAATAATAACTAGCCGAATACTTGTTGAAAATCAACGGTCTCACAATAAGCAACCCCTGAATAATGTAAATTTTTTATTAATCCGCGTTTGACATTTATTCGACAAATCGAATATTTTGGTGTGCAGAACCCCCTAAAGAAGAAAATATTGGGAAACTAAATTTGAGCATTTCTTCCTTTCGAATTATCTACCCTTACACCACATTAAATTCTATCTCATCCCGAGGCACCCCTATATTATTATTTCTCCTTTGGAACTTTTTTCTGTGAAGCTCATCCATAAATGAACATTTTTGAAAAACTCTGTTTGTCCTGCGTTTTTTATCAGATGATTGGCCCAAATACCAAATATCAAGCCTCTATCACATTTAAAAGGAAGCGTGCTTCATTTATTCGGAAAATCGAACATATTAGTGTGCGCACCCCTTAAAGTAGCAAATATTGGAAATCTGAAATTTCACACTCTCTTCCTTTCAAACAATCTACCCGCACACCAAATTTGAAGTCACTATCCTATCGAGAAGCATGTTTTTCCATTACTTCACCTTTCGAACGTTTTTCTGTGTAGCACCCCGTTAAAGAACATTTTTTTCAAACTGTATTCGTTTTTGGTTTTTTTGTCAAATGGTTTTGTCAAAGGGTTTGTCAATGGTCACATTGTAAAGGAGGCGTTTTTCATTTGTTCGGTAAATCGAACATTTTAGTGAGCGGCACCCCCTACAATAACAAATGTTGGAAAACTGAAATTGCACACTTTCTTCCTTCCACTGGGTTCCGGTCTAAATTGGGTGGCACTTCCCGGCCGTCCATACAGTTACCTTACACCTTTCTGGTAGGTCGGACGGTCTGGGTCTCAACAACAACAACACTTTCTTCCTTTCCAACTTTTTACCCGTACACCAAATTTGAAGTCTCTATCTCATCGCAAAGCATGCTTTTGTAGCATTTCATCTTTCGAATGCTTTTGTGTGGAGTACCTACCCCCTTAACTATACAATTTTGAAAAACTCTATTCTTTTTGTGATTTCTGTCAGATTTTCCCATACATCAAATATCAAGCCTCTCTCACGTTTAAAAGGGCCGTTTCTCCTTTATTCCGAAAATCGAATATTTTGGTGTGCGGCACCCCCTAAAGTAGAAAATATTGGCAAACTGAAATTGTACACTTTCATCCTTTCAAACTATCTACCCTTATACCAAATTTCATATCTCTATCTCATTCCGAAACATGGTTTTTTATCAATTCACTTTTCGAACGTTTTACTCTGGAGCATCCCCTTAAACGAACATTTTGAAAAACTATATTTGTCCTGGGTGTTTTCGTCAAATGATTAGCCCATATACCGAATTTCAATCCTCTATCAAATTTTAAAGGAGCGTTTTCTCTTTTATTCTGTAAATCGAACATTTTGGTGTGCGGCACCCCCTTAGTAGAAAATATTGGAGATCTGAAATTGCACACTTTCTTCCTTTCGAACGATTTACCCATGCACCAATTTTGGAGTCTCCACCTCATCACAAAGCATGCTTTCCTATCATTTCACTTTTCGAACGTTTTAGTGTGCGGCACCCCCTTAAGTAGAAAATATTGGAAATCTGAAATTGCACACTTTCTTTCTTTCAAACGATTTATCCATACACCAAACTTAAAGTCTCTATCTCATCGCAAAGTATACTCTCCTATCATTTCTCTTTTCGAACGTTTTGGTGTGCTGCACCCCCTTAATTAGAAAATATTGGAAATCTGAAATTGCACACTTTCTTCTTTTCGAATTTATTACCAATACACCAAATTTGAAGTCTCTATCTCGTCGCTAAGCATGCTTTCCCATCATTTCACTTTTCGAACGTTTTGGTGTGGGGCACCCCCTCTATAGAACGTTTTCGAAAAATTCAATTTTTCAAGGGGGTTTTATCGAACGACCGAACCGTGTACCAAATTACAAGTCTCTATCTATTCGGGAAGTGCCTAAAAAAAGCGTGACAGACAGACAGACGGACACTTGGCAATTAGTATATATAGATAATAATAATAATAGATAGATAGATAAATAGATACTAGCTGAATATCTGTTGAAAATCAACGGTTTTGTAACAAGCAACCCCCATATAAGTTATTCGAAAAATCGATGATTTTGTTGTGCGGCACCCCCTAAATTAAGAATATTGGAAAACTGAAATTGTACACTTTCTTCCTTACAAATTACTAACCCGTACACTGAATTTTAAATCTCTATCTCATCCCGAAACATGTTTTTATCATTTCATATTTCGAACGTTTTCTCTGGAACATCCCCTTAATGGAAGATTTCTGAGAAACTCAATTCGTCTTGGTTATTTTCATTAAATGAATAACCCATATACCAAATTTCAAGCCTCTATCAAAATTTAAAGGAATAATTTCATATTTATTCGGAAAATTGAACATTTGGGTTTGCGGCATCCCCTAAATTAGAAAATATTTGAAAACTGAAATCACACACACTTTTCCTTTCGAACTATCTACCCGTACACCAAATTTGAATTATCTCTCCTATCCCGAAGCACAGTTTTTTGTCATTTCACCTTTCGAACGTTTTTCTCTGGAGCTCCCTCTTAAACGAACATTTTTGAAAAGATATTTTGCCTTGGGTGTTTTCATCAAATGAATCGCCCATATACCTAATTTCAAGCCTCTATCAAATTTTAAAAGAGCCGTTTCTCATTTATTCCGAAAATCGAACATTTTAGTGTGCGACACCCCTTAAGTAGAAAATATTGGAAATCTGAAATTGCACACTTTCCTTCCTTTCGACCCATACACCAAATTTGAAGTCCCTATCTTATCGCAAAGCATGCTTTCCTATCATTTCACTTTTCGAACGTTTTGTTGTGGAGCACCCCCTCTACAGAACGTTTCCGAAAAATTCGATTTTTCCAGGGGTTTTATCGAACGACCGAGCCGTATACCAAATTGAGAGTCTATCTATTCGGGAAGTGCCTAAAAAAAGCTTGACGGGCAGGATGAAGCAACTAGACACGATAACCTGTTGTTTTAACCCGATATACTGACTTGCTGCTTAGTAACAATCCCTCATCCAGCAAAGCCACAGCCAGGACAGCGTACTCGGCAGAATCATTCACCGAGACAGACAGACGGACACTTGGCAATTAGTATATATAGATATATAGATAAATAGATAGATATACAGAGTTTGAGGTATTGTATGTGTTTATGCGCAGTGAATTTATTTACTAATATAAGTGAAGCACTTACTTTTCAACTAAACCATCGAGACCCTAAATTTTCAAAGTGCAACACGAGTCAATTTATGTTGAAGGGGAGAAAGGAATAAATATATATTATGAACGATCTCTTGAATTGACCTTTTGTACCCTATTATTCAAATGGACTCAACCTTCTGTCATGCGCTGAAGTGTCCAGGGCTTCTGTCATGCACAGAAGTGTTCAGGGTTCCTGTCATGCGCAGAAGTGTCAATTGCCCGAAAAATCAACTTGAAGTTATGATCAAAACACTTGCTTTTTTCTAATAAATTGACCTCTATATGACATTGAAGCTGTACTTGACCTCTAAATGACATTGGATTGTAAATAATATTACTTTCGCGCTTTGAATATTATAGTGGCATGCTACTCTGTTACCAAGTTCCTTTGACATATAACCTTCAAATAACATTGAAATTCTGAGATCAGGTTGAATGGGCAGAAAAATGACCTTGAACTTGAATCAGACGTAAAAATATTTCCGTTTTTCAATAAATTGACCTCTAAATGACATTGGGAATGCTTGTGGAGAATACTTCTAAAGGAATAATACTTCTCCTATGACCTTTAAATGACATTGAAAAAATTTGATCACGTTCATTTGTCCAAAATATGACCTTGAACTTGGGTTAGAGGTCAAAACATTCCCTTTCTATAAATAAATTAACCTCTGGGTGACATTGGGAATGCATGTTAAGGTTACTTCTAAAGGAAGCATACTTCGTCTATGACCTTTAAATGACATTGAAACAATTTGATCACGTTCAGTTGTCCAAAATATGACCTTGAATTTGGGTTAGAGGTCAGAAAATTTATTTTATTTTATAATTTACCCTCAACATGACATTGAAAATTCTTGTGAAGAAAATCCTCACTTTCGCATAAAATTGTTATAAAGTGTCATGATATAACCTTTAAATGATATTGAAAAATGTCTATCTATATATACTAATTGCCAAGTGTCCGTCTGTCACGCGTTTTTTAGGCACTTCCCGAATAAATAGAGACTTAAAATTTGGTACATGGCTCGGGCGTTCGATGAAACCCCCTGGAAAAACCGAATTTTTCAGAAACGTTCTCTAAAGGGGGGTGTTCCACACCAAAACGTTCGAAATGTAAAATGATAGGAAAGCATGCTTTGCGATAAGATAGCGACTTCAAATTTGATGTATGGGCGAATCGTTCGGAAGGAAGAAAGTGTGCAATTTCAGATTTTCAATATATTTTACTTAAGGGGGAGCTGCAAACCAAAATGTTCGATTTACCGAATAAATGAGAAAAGACTCCTTTAAAATTTCATAGAAGCTTGAAATTTAGTATATAGGCTAATCCTTTGACGAAAACACCAAAAACGAATACATTTTTTCAAAAGTGTTGGTCTAAGGGGGTGCTCCAGAGAAAACCTTTCGAAAAGTGAATTGATAAAGAAACATGCTTCAGGATGAGATAAAGATATCAAATTTGGTGTAAGGGTAGATAGTTTGGAAGGAAAAAATTGTACAATTTCAGTTTACCAATATTTTCAACTTTAGGGGGCGTCGCACTCCAAAATGTTCGATTTTTGGAATAAAGGAGAAACGCGCCTTTTAAAACGTGATAGAGGCTTGTTATTTGGTATATTGGAGAATCATCTGATAGAAAACACAAGAAGAATAGAGCTTTTCAAAAATGTGTATTTAAGGGTGTGGGGTGTTCCACACCAAAACGTTCGAAAAGTGAAATGATAGAAAAAGCATACTTCACGATGAGATAGAGATTGCAAATTTGGTGTATGGGTAAATAGTTGGAAAGGAAGAAAGTGTGCAATTTCAGTTTTCCAACATTTGCTATTGTAGGCCGGTGTCGCTCACTAAAGTATTCGATTGGGCGAACTAATGAAAAACGCCTCCTTTACAATGTGGTAAAAGCTTAAATTTTGCAAATGGGCTAAAAATTTGATAAAAAAAAGGACCAAGATGAATTCGGTTTTTCAAAAATATTCATTTATGGGTGTACTCCACAGAAAAACGTTCTAAAGGGGAAATGGTAAAATAGTATGCTTCGGAATGAGATAGAGACTTGGTGTACGTGTAGATAGTTTGAAAGGAAGAAGTGCGTAATTTAAGTTTTCTAATATTTTATTCTTTAGGGGGGTTTTGCATACCAAAATATTCGATTTGTCGAATAAATGTGAAACGCGGATTATTATAAAATTTATATTATTCAGGGTTTGCTTATAGCAAGACCGTTGATTTTCAACGGGTATTCGGCTAGTATATACTAATTTCCAAGTGTCCGTCCGTCTGTCTGTCTGTCACGCTTTTTTTAGGCACTTTCCGAATAGAGACTTGCAATTTGGTGCACGGGTCGATCGTTCGATAAAACCCCCCGAAAATGTCAAATTTTTCGAAAACACTCTCTAGACGGGGTGTTCCACCCCAAAACGTTCGAAAAGCGAAATGATAGGAAAGTATACTTTGCCATAAGATAGAGACTTCAAATTTGGTGTATGGGTAAATCGTTAGAAAGGAAGAAAGGTTGCAATTTCAGATTTTCAATATTTTCTACTTAAAGGGGGTGCCGCACACCAAAATCTTCGATTTACAGAATAAATTAGAAAACGCTCCTTTAAAATTTGATAGAGGCTTGAAAATTGGTATATGGGCTAATCATTTGACGGAAACACGCAAGAAGAATGTAGTTTTTAAAAAATGTTCGTTTAAGGGGGTGCTCCAGAGTGAAACGCTCGAAAAGTGAATTGATAAAAACCGTGCTTCGAAATGAGATAGAGATATCAAATTGGGTGTAAGTGTAGATAGTTTGAAAGTAAGAAAGTGTGAAATTTCAGATTTCCAATATTTGCTACTTTAAGGGGTGCGCACACTAATATGTTCGATTTTCCGAATAAATGAAGCACGCTTCCTTTAATATGTGATAGATGCTTGATATTTGGTAATATATACTATTGGTCTATATATACTAATTGCCAAGTGTCCGTCTCTCACGCTTTTTTTAGGCACTTTCCGAATAGTTAGAGACTTGCAAATTGGTACACGGCTCATATGTTCGATAAAACCCCCTGGAAAAATTGAATTTTTCGAAAACGTTCTTTAGAGAGGGTGTCCCACACCAAAACGTTCGAAAAGTGAAATGATGGGAAAGCATGCTTTGCGATGAGACTTCAAATTTGGTGTATAGGTAAATCATTCGAATAGAAGAAAGTGTGCAATTTCAGATTTCCGATATTTTCTACTAAAGGGGGTGCCGCACACCAAAATCTTCGATTTACAGAATAAATGAGAAACGGCTCCTTTAAAATTTGATAGAGACTTAAAATTAGGTATATAGACTCATCATTTGATGAAAACACCCAAGACGAATATAGTTTTTCAAAAACGTTCGTTTAAGGGGGTGCTCTACAGGAAAGGTGAAATGATAAGAAATATATATATATATATATATATGTATATATATATATATGTATATATATATATATATATATATATATATATATATATATATATATATATATGTATATATATATATATATATATATATATATATATATAATGTATGTATATATATATGTCTATATATATAGTTATATATATATATATATATATATAACTATATATATATAGACATATATATATATGCATATATATATATATATGTATGATGTATATATATATATATATATATATATATATATATATATATATATATATATATATATACATATATATATATATATATATATATATATATATATATATATATATATATATATATATATGTATATATATATATATATATATATATATATATATATATATATATATATGTTTATATACATGTATATATATATATATATATATATATGTATTTACATGTATATATATATATATATATATATATATATATATATATATATATATATATAATTGAAGAGTTTTTATTTTACTTATATTATATATACCTGGGATTGATCATTAATTGAAAATGTTCAGTGAAGCATAAGTGAAAGGAAGTTGACTGAAATGTAAATGTGACATCAAAAATACTATACAACAAGCCGTTGAATATTTTAAAAAAACGTGATAAGTAAACGTTATAAAAAAATACAGGTACTAAATTAGTGTAATATACCCTTTTTTCCTATTCCATATATAAGTTAAGGAATGGAATAAGAATTACATGTGATAAAGACGGGTGCATTTTTTTTAACTACACATTAAGATGAAGGTATTTTGATATAAATCTTATATGTAATGCAGGTATTTAAGGTAGAAATCCCTTGTTCCCTGCATAAACATATATGGTGTAAATGCAAGAATGTTAAGATGAAAAGTTGTAAAACAGATATATATATATATATATATATATATATATATATATATATATATATATATATATATATATATATATATATATATATATATATATATATATATATATATATATATATATATATATATATATATATAGTTATATTATAATTTATAGTAGGAAACAAACTTTTTAAGAAAAGCATGATTGGTTTGGCTATATTATGCAAAAATTAGGGTCACGTACAGGTGAATGAGTATGTTTTAAATTATTTTCTATATATGCCTCTGCTTGAGCTATCCTGACAGCATAAAAACACTTCAGAATATATTCCTACTAATTCAATAAAAATACTTCTTGACCTTAACAAATGAATCCAATTTTAAAGATTATCAAATATTTGCACTTATACAATATTCATTTTGTATACCAGAGTCGACAATACCGAGAATGGTTCTGCATGAAGTCTTGTACCGACTATAAAGATTTAAAAAAACCCAGCCTCTTGATCTCGACACAAGCACTCTAAACTATCAGGAGAATGTGCTTGTGTCAAATGTATGCGGGTTTTTTATATTCGCTTGTCAGGAAGTGCTTTGTTAGTCAGTTGGGGGAATACTCATATAAAATATCGTGCAGTAGGTCTTTCTACTCATGCCGACTAACTTCTCAAAACCTCAGCTATTTGCTCTATATACGTATATATTCTGTACTATTGTGGGCAGAATTGCCACAACAAATTTGTACAAATGGTGTCTTTAAATATCTATGCAGGGGAATTTAGCAATATTTGTACTTTTCCGAGTATTAAAGCATATGTATTCTTCGTTTAGTGTTATATATTTTGACTTCCATTGTTAAAATATAGATCCTTTTCAAATTAAACGGATATGCAAAATTGTGGGAGGGACTCAACTGAGATGGCATTAAAAGTCTGTGCTCATTAGGTTTCCGTGGTTTTGTTAGTATGGAGCATGAACGTGGTGTATATTATATTGTTAAGTGATTTCTCCCTTATTAGTATGTCCATTAAAATCAATTAAAATCTTCATTAAATTCAATTAAGAATATTTTTCCCCTTTTAGCACATAGTGGACGACTTTATGTAGAAACAATTTTGATAAGTCAAAAATCAAACTATTGTATTTATTTTGAAGGTTATACACGTTTTGGAGCATCCCTGAATATGAATTAACAATTTTTATCCTTCTATCTATCTCTCTGTGGATACAATAGTATCGAACAAGTTGATAATACAGAAAAAAATTTGGTACTATTATTTCAATCGGTAAAAATTAGAAGCCCATTGCCTTTCGTGGTAAACGGGCCAAAGAAAGTATTTTATTTTTTAGATCATGCTTTTCAAAAATCGGAAAAATTAGCAAAATTAAACATATGAAAATGTTAGGGAAATATATATGTATTTATTATGTCAACTTTTAAACTCGAATGTCATAATTTGCAAGATGCTGATATGCACCGTTCTTGAGATATTTTATGGTTTCGATCAAAAATGGAACAATTCGGGGGAAAAATATAAATTCACTATTATCAATTGAGTGGATGCTTTATAAACAAACAGCTTAAATCCGAAATGAATCGACATCATTAGAAATTATTCCGATTTGATCTCGAGATATTAAAACATTTATTCATCTATATTTTTTAAAATTTAGTGCTATATCTTTCGAACAAATGGATTAAATCGAATAAAGTTTGGTGAGCATTTTTCATGAACATCATCACTCAGAGTCCTATTAATTTTCAGAAGAAACGAATCAAGAAGAAAGCCCTCTAGTTTTGAACATTTATTTTAGAAAATTGAATAAATATTATAAAAGCACAAAGACGTATCAAAATATTACGAAAGTAAATATTTAGTAGGAGGTTTTTATTTAAATAAGAATGCTATTATTTATGTAAAACTATAATATGCGCCATACTCAAGATATGTTTTATTTTTATCTTCATTGGAAAAAAATCCACGTTTTGAAGGTCTAAATGTATGGTCAGTGATTTAAAAGTGTATATGTATGCCCCGCGTATTGAAGGTGTATAGGTATCGTCCGCGTTTTGAATGTGTATATGCATCGTACGCGTTTTAAAGGTGTATATACATCGTCCGCGTTTTAAAGGTGTATATGCATCGTCCGCGTTTTGAATGTGTATATGCATCGTCCGCGTTTTAAAGGTGTATATGCATCGTCCGCGTTTTGAAGGTGTATATGCATCGTCCGCGTTTTGAATATGTATATGTATAGTCTGCGTTTTAAAGGTGTATATAAAACATCCTCTCTTATCTCGCACAAAGAACATACTTAAACCTATTTTTAAGATTTTTATAGCACATATATCATTAATATCCAACTAGGTTGCTTAAAACCTGAAAATTATTTCATAATTTTATTTTTCTTCCGGTGACGTCTTTATATAAGCAGAGAGAGCGATCGACAACAAAATTTATTTGACGACTTTCAAAACAAGATTTAAAAATATGATAAAATTGTAATTATCTGCATTTTTTCCTTTTTCGTACATATAAAGTATGTCAAAAAACAGAAAATATTATGCACTGTGTAGTCTGCGCTATACGGAAATTTTCAAAAGATGATTTAAAAAGACATTTTAAACCCAATAGTTTCCGATACTTTTATATATAGCTTTGATATATAGTTTTCGTAATAAATTTTATGTATCCTTTATTTTATTCAAAAATTTATTTGATTTATATCTCGTGACTTCCTATAAATTAAATTCAGAACAATTTTTTTGCTCTCAGACTGCTTATATTTAAAATAAAGTACATCCATTTTCCCGATTTTATGAATTAATTTTGAAACTGGCATTAGCAGAAACAACTAAACTGTTGAGCCATCTGAGAAGAGATGTTTTTCTGACACACTGAAAAGAAAAGCAGTTCCAAGAGTCTAAAAATTACAAGAAAATTTAAAAAAAAAAATTGAAATATAAGTTTTAATTGAATTAAAAAAAGAACCAAATACGATTCGCGGTTTGAGTTTACACATATTTCGAATTCCGAACCTGTGCAAAAATTATTACCAGACAAATGTTTACACAGAAACAAAGTATACATGCAGAGAGAAAGACTGTATTTTACAATTACAGCCAACTCTTCAAAAACTGAATCACACTGTATTTCTATAAATGTTATGCAAAAATATGCTGTGAAGATGGTTGTATACTTAATTTCTAAACTCTTTTATCTTCTTGGACGTGAATATTTCTTGATATATACGAAATAATAAGACAGTCCTGCTAGAATCTGTTCCTTATAGCATTTGCTCCCAAACTATAAATGGGACCTCAAAAGAAAAAAAAAATTCATTAGTTTCAGAAGTGTAATATTTTTTCTCTTTTGGCGAGTTAGAAATATATTTCAAAATCAAAATTACAACAATTTGAAGAGGGGATTGTGCCTACTAAAAATATTAATGCATATCTCTTTGAGGGGGGGGGGGGTCCTTTAGGGAGGCTCTATTGGTTATAGGGGCCCCCAAGAAACAAATTACTAAATTTGGTGGTTCTATGAGTTGTCCTCGGTTTCCATCAAAAACCAACACAGGTGTTTTGCAGATTTAGCTAGAGGGCAGTTAACGCCTTCTCTCTGAAACCCAGTTCCGCATACACACAATATGCTGCAATTCTGATAAACCGCGGACGTGTCTTTTTGCAAGGCACACACACATATTCGCAAGCTATACACAGTTATACACAAACTATATACATATACTGACTAACTGGGGACCTATGCCAAAATTCAACCAAATTTTTTTCAGAGTATTATCTGTCATTAAATACCACATTTCCGCAAAAATCCAAACCGAGGACGTCCCCACTTGCCGGTGCGTCCCCACTTGGAAGGTGTGTAAACATATGAATGTCCCCACTTCCCACCATACGCTAGCACACGCACACACACACACACACACACGCACACACACACACGCACACGCACACACACACACGCACACACACACACGCACACGCACACACACACACACACACACACACACACACAGACATCACTTCAAAAATGTTTTATTCGTGATCAGGGATGCTTGAAACGTGCTCTCCCGTCGAAAACTCGATTTCGAATTTTCGACCCCGTCACAATACTTTCCTTATACATTATGTATATAAGGAAAGTAAAAGTGGTATCTCTGTTATATTTTACAACAATGATTGAAATTATCATTTCATGGTCATTGAGCCATAAATAAACCTTTTTATGCATGATTATGTCCAATTTTGTCCTATGTTGCCATGTTAAAAAGATACAAAATTTCGAATAAAATTCAAAGTTTTCGCTCGAATTTAAAAAATTCTATCTAGTTCTAAATTTTTTTTAACGAAGCCGGATATAAAGTTTCGTGAAAATTCATAAATATTTGCGGCTGCTATTGTGTACGCAAGTAATCGAACACAGATATCAGACAGACATCACTCCAAAAATAGTCAAAACGAGTTCAGGAGCTCTTACAACATATATTGGCATCAAAATCTCGAAATCGAAAATTTCCGTGAAAACAATACTTTCTCAGTGCTACGAATGAAAGAGATTATAAGAAAGTAAAAATAACAATAATAATAATGATAATAAACCTATCTTGGCTACTAGAAAAGAGCATGTTAGCACACTTTGGCGCTTTCCTGAAAAAATATTTCTAGAAGAAGATCGGGATGCTTGTTTCAGATATATGCATTTGAATTATCATCATTTAGTAGTTATAGCAGTCATTGGAAGGGGCGCGACAGCCCAGAGGTTAGTGCGCGGGAATTGCGCTTGGACGACCCGAGTTCGATTCCCGCCTCTATCCAAAACTATCGCCGTGGATACCTCTACCACTGGGTTTCGATCTAAATAGAGCATGGACAGGTGCCATCCCACGGATAATTTTGCCCTTATGCTTCCAAAACAAAATATTCTTTTGCTTAACAGTATGGAAATTTTCATTATTTCTGTATTAAAACGGTTACTTTAGAAATTTACAGTCATTTAACCTTTAATTTTAGCAGGGTATATCTAATTTTATCTTTTTTGATGGATATTTTTAATTAACCGAAAAATAAAATATTCACTTTCATTAAAATATATACACGAGTTTCTTTTTTTTTTTCTCTTTATTAAGATTTATTATTTAGGATTTATTTTTTTTAAGATAAAAATCGTTATGCACCTTCCCTTCTCATTCGCATATATATTGCAGAATTTACTAGTAAATATATACATCTTTAAAACGCTAGTTAGAGACAACCGTAAAAATGAGTAGTCGTGTACATTCACTTAAAATCACTTAAAGTGTACTTTAGCAAATGAAATCTTTAAATATATATTGTCATTCAAGTATTCTAAATAACTTATTTTCATCATGAAGATAAATTTAATGGGTATAGTTCCAATTGATCAATTGAATATATTATGCTCATTTAAAATTACGTTTTGGCTTTTTTTCCTATTCAGGTACTAATTGTATTGTCTGTATTTTGGTCTTTCTATTTAGTTATCAAAATGTTGTTGCCTTATTTGTAAAAATTGTTTTCGATTTAATATTGTCTAAATTGTTATTTTGCTATTTCTTTCCTTATTGACTGGATAGGGAATATTTTATTAATTTGTATGATTCGCAATATTAATAAATTTCTCATGGCTGTTCAATTGCTAATTCTAAATCTTTAGGTGAGTCGGATAGTGGAAGTGTAAATGTAAGCAGTGCTTGGGTGTTAAATACACTATAAATTGGTATAATTTAATTACTTTTTGCAGATTCTAATGTAGGTGAGAATTAAAAAAATTATTCAAAATAAAATCATGTCGCTAGTAAAATTATTGAGAAATTTTTGCGCTTATTATAAGTATTCTTGGTAGATATTGCAATGAATATACGACGATATCTAGATGATAACTGCACAAATCAAGAAGATATCGTATAGCACAGTTGAAAAGTACTTGAAAATATCGATTTAGAGCTAACACGTACAACAGCCCGATTTAAAAAAACGAAAACTTCAGCTGTTTATTAAAAATAAATTATTAAAGTCATAGGCTAACAAGAAAGATCAATCATGCTTAAAGCATCGATTATGAAACACTTTCCAACTTCAATGCAATTTTATTTAAACATGCCTAAAATGCAATATATTCCTCGGTAATATTTTAAAACTTTTCACAATAATACATTAATTTATTATATTTGAAAACTTAAACCTTCATCGAAAAAAATTAACTTCATTCAAATGGCGGCATTGAAATATAAATTGCCTGGTTTAAACATCTCTAAAATGCGATACATCTCTCGGTAATATTTTTAAAACTATCATAATACTACGATAATTTATTATATTTGAAGACTTCATGGAAAACAACTGAAATTCATTCAAATGACGTCTTAGAAAAAATAACACGCCTGGATCACTCTATAAAAACAACATTTCATTCATAACATTTTCCCATTCATTTCATTCATCACAATACTATAATAATTTATTTTATTTAAAAATTAAGACCATGGGGCTACAAGTAATTAAGCTCTATGCTTAAAACTTCATCAAAAAAAAATCGTCCTTCTCTTTGTAAAATCAATGAATATTTCATTCATATCAGCTATGCAGACTCCATAGGCTAAATAATTTTGTGTTAAAGAAATACAGCAATTCTAATACAACTCATTCTACATATTTTGCTGTTTACATTTTACATAAGTGAAAACTAGGCTTCGTTGTAGAAATAATCAAATTTGGATGATCATTTAAACTCAAATATATTGTAATTGCGTTGTTTCAGTATGTAGATGCACAGAATTTAAGCAAAAATAAAGTGGTTTTAGGACGGATACAACACTCAATATGAATTAAAAATAACTTAAAAAATCACGATTTTGAGGCAAGATGGATGCCAAATATCATTTTGAAGTGGGTCATGTGATCTTTTCATATCATGGTCACGTGATCGCTTCATATAAGAGGTGTAATTATTATTTTAATTTTTATTTAAAAAACTACTAAATATATTTCGCTTAATTTTTTCTCTATATATTTTATGGAACAATTTGAATATTACCTAAAATTTTCGAAGCAATTTGTGAATTTTAAATCCCTTTAAAAAATGTTTGAAAAATTAGGTTCCATAGGGCTCAATGTATTTCATTTTTTCAACCCGGGTTCAATCCAAAACTAATTGGGTGATATTATTCATTTATATTCCCATATGTCCTACACACCGTCTGAACAACATACTAAAATTTCATTTTGATTAAGTTATTTTTACGGCAGTTATCGTGCTAACGGACAGACAGACAGACAGACAGACAGAATGAATGAACAAAGTCATAAACACTTTTCAACTTTGTTGTAAAGTGTTAAAAATAGGCTTCGTTGTAGAAATAATCAAATTTGGATGAGTATTTAAACTCAAATATATTGTAATTGCGTTGTTTCAGTATGTAGATGCACAGAATTTAAGCAAAAATAAAGTGGTTTTAGGACGGATACAACACTCAATATGAATTAAAAAGAACTTTAAAAATCACAATTTTGATACAAAATGGATGCCATATATCATTTTGAAGTTGGTCACGTGATCTCTTCATATCGTGGTCACGTGATCGCTTCATATAAGGGGTGTAATTATTATTTTAATTTTTATTTAAAAAACTACTGAATATATTTCGCTGAATTTTTTTTAATATATTTTATGGAACAATTTGAATATTACCTAAAATTTTCGAAGCAATTTGTGAATTTTAAATCCGCTTAAAAAATTTTGAAAAATTAGGTCCCCTAGGACTCAATGTATTTCATTTGTTCAACCCGGGTTCAATTCAAAACTAATTGGGTGATATTATTCATTTATATTCCCATAGGTCCTACAGACCGTCTGAACAACATACTAAAATTTCATTTTGATTAAGTCATTTTTACGGCAGTTATTGTGCTAACGGACAGACAGACTGACAGACTGAATGAACAAAGTCATAAACACTTTTCAACTTTGTTGTAAAGTGTTAATAAACAGTAGTAAAATCGAAAAATCATTCGAATTCAATATCAGTAATAAACTATATAAATCTGTCAAAAACTCGAATTTTCGCCCCCACTCTTCTTAATAAATTACAAAAATTACAAAAATTACAAAAAAAAAAAAAGGGGGGGGGGACATGCCAATTCATACATTTAATGAAATAATTTTATTTAAAAACGTGTAAATACTCCATATGAGTGATTACTAAAATTTTCGATTCAAGGACACCTTAGTAATTTTTAAAAATTTGCAGACTCCTTGTCATCATAAATTGAAATAGGTCATACATATATCTTTAAAATTCTAAATATAAATGCTCAATTTGAGTACATTAAAATGGTTTAAAATGTCTGCATGGTAACATAACTTCAAAATTCACTGCAGTTAAGATTATTTTTGTTTGACTAAGTTTGAAATTAAAATCAAACAAAAAAAGCTTAAAGTCGTCTTTTATTTCAAATAATCTCGTTAATGCGTTTCTCCGGGAAAGCCTAAATTCGTCTGCTAGGGTTACCGCTCTCTTAGTCTTCAAATTTGTGCCGTAAATGGCCATTAGCTCCCTTCAAATTGATAAAATGCGCCAAAAATAATTGTTAAATAAGGTTGTAGCTTAACTGACTGATTCCGCATTAATTTGAAATAATTTACAATAACTTTTAATAAAAGGAAACCAAAAATTTTATTAGTTATAACATTTAATTTTTGTTGTGATCAAACTCCCTTAGAGCTTGTCACGTGCACCAATTTGGGAATCACTGCTCTATATAATTTCAATAAATGCATCAGTAAGTTAATGTATCAGTTTTTCACCGATAAACTAATAATATATAAATAAAATATTCTGATGTAATAATACGAATGTATCAGATATTTGATAACTTTCAGAAGGATAAGTAAGTTCTAAATTTCATCAAGTTAAAACAGTATTTATTCCGAAATTATAAAAAAGCTCTGCGTTAATGTTATATGTTTAGATTTAAACCTAATTTTAGAACAGAAGAGTTTTATTTTTTCAAATTTTACAAGAAATTTTTTGAAAAATCAGTATCGTATGTCCAAGTGATTGCAATTACACAATTTGTTACCCTTCACTTTAAAGGGCTTGAAAAAATATTTCGATTGATACCATACTTGACAATGTACCCCCCCTTCTTCGGGGGGGGGGGGTAACTTGCTGCCCGAGGGGCTAATGACGTCACAAACAAAAAACTGTATTACAGCTATCTTTCACAAGACTGATTGAAACAATGTTGTCTCGGGATAATTTATACATAAATAAACCCTTTTAATGCATGATTATATCATATTTTATCCTATGCTGCCATGTTAAGAAAATATAAAATTTCGAATATATCGTTTTCGCTCGAATTTCAAAAAGTTCCAAATTTTTTTACAACAAAGCCGGATATAATATTTCGTGAAAATCCATTAATATTTATGTCCGCTATAGCGTACACATAAAATTGACCACAAACATACAGACAGACGAACATCACTCCAAAAATAGTCGAAACGTGTTTCGGAGGTCTTAAAACATATTTTGGCATCATAATCTCGAATTTGAAAATTTTCGTGTAAATAATACTTTCTCTACTATATTACATAATATGAGAAAGTAAAAATTGCATTAATACCTCTGAAAAACAGGTCTTGATTTTAAAAAATACCAAAATTTGTTCTTTACATTTTATATTGTTACGAACGTATCCTCTGGAATCGTGGGTGTACACACAGTATACAAGAATGGATCCAAGTTTCTGGATAACTAACGTTTATTCACAAGCACAAAGTAAACAGGAACAATATACAATCAAACAGTATTTAAATGTTCCCCTCATGTCACAAAATAAGCGAAATTATTCTCAAAATACTGACGAAAATAATTTCACAAAACAGCCGCTACTATTCTCAAAACATTGACAAAAGTCACAGTTTACTGTAGCTCGTATCTTGACAACTCACTAAATGAACTACAGCGGAGCAATAAGTCCTTTTATAGTCTCTGTAGAAACGTCTAGAATTATGTAATATCTCGTAGACTATTAGTTATTTCGTGGTCTTTCTCGAATATTCCGAAAGTCGCCAAATTGGTTATAAATCGCCAAATCTGGCAACGTGTCTTCAGACACGGAATTATGGAAACCCTACGTTCATGTCATCGGAACTGATGCCTTTAATGTTGTATTCTATCTCTGGTCTTCGAAGGGGAGATACTAATGTAAGGAGGGGGGAAATAGATTCCGGGCGAAAGGAATTATTATGCATTCTCAACAATATTCATCTGCTATATAAATCATAGGACAAAGAACCGAACTCACATAAGGACTCAGATTAAACTCATTTTCTATGTTCTTTTCATATTCATGTTTTATTGATCTCACACTGGAATAAATATTTTTAACAAAAAAACTTTATAATTTTATATAGTCATACAAACGTCACAATCGTATATCAATTTTATTGTTTTTACTTTAAATTAAAAAAAAAATTTCCATTAAAGCAAAATTAATCATTTGAAAACATTTTATGTGGGCAGCGCATTACTTTCCCCAAAAAATCTAATGTGGGCAACACATAACTTTCCTTATATAATGCAATGAATTTACTACTTTTACAGAAAAAAAAAAAAGGTTTTACTTATAATAGATACTTATATTCTTTCCAAGATATTGAATTTTCGACAATTAATCGTCATTTTCATTGATTTAGCGTCATTTTGATCCATTTGGCGAGATTTTCGTTAATTTGGCAACATTTAAAAAAGTCGTCAAGTTGGCGACATTCTACCAAATTCGTCGCCAAAATCTCGCCAAGCGTTCTGGACGGAGAAATAAGTTATTCTTATAGCAGATAAATGACTATTGGCGTTCAAATACAAAAGTATTACTCAAAGTATCTATTCTCATGAATGGAACGAACTAGATCCACGAGAATGATGTCACCCAATTTATCGCATGATATTACATATGAAAAGTGAACATGTTTCTCAGCAGTTAATATTTTTTTTTAATTTATGGGATTTTTTGATAAATTTATTTGAAAAATGTGCAATATCTCGAGAACGGTTCATGCTAGCGTTCTAAAGTTTATGTCAATCATTTTCTAAGGAAAAATTACATAAGAAATGTCTATTTGCGTAACTTTATTAAAGTTTTTAATTTTTTGATGATTTTTTCAAAATTTCACTCGAAAATTTAGGGGGGGGTTCTGAACATTCGATTAAGTTTAAAAACAATAGGCTTCCAGTATTTACGGATTGTGGTTTTTGTACCAAATTTCATTCGAATCGCTCTATTCGTTCGTGAGATATCGTCTCCACAGACTCACTGACACACATGCACACACACACATACTTTCACAAACACACACACATATACTTTCACACACACACACAGACATCACTTCAAAAATGTTTGATTCGTGATCAGGGATGCTTGAAACGTGCTCTCCCGTCGAAAACTCGAATTCGAATTTTCGACCCCCGTTACAATACTTTACTTATACATTATGTATATAAGGAAAGTAATAATGCAATGAATTTACTTCTTTCACTGTGACAAAATGATGTATAAGATCTACGGCACAATGTCTTTAATGTTGAATTATACATTTGACTCTTTTCCGGACGACGAAGTGCAGAACTAATTCGAATCACCTGATTAAATTATATTTCACGCAACTTTTAATTGACAGTTATCAATATTGATAACATCCACAATAAGAAATATATTTCTTATATTAAAATATTTTAATTCATCAATTTTACGTCTTTTTTCGATTTTAATGATATTTTCGTCAATCTGGGACGAAATATCGCCAAGTTAGCGATATCTCCCTAACATAGTCACCAAATTCGTCAAATTTATAGCCAAGCGTTACAGAAAACTAGAAGGAAGAATAATTTTTATATATTAAATGACGGTTGACAAATTGTTAGATGTCAAAATATAAAACCATTACACAGAGTGACCTCTCTCGTAAATGGAATTTATCGTATAATATTACATATAAAAGTGAACATGTTTCACAATAGTTAATAATTTCACAATAGTTAATAATAGTTAATAATCACAATAGTTAATTTTTTTTTAATTTTATGCGATTTTTTGATAAATTTATTTGAAAAATAGGCATCAATATTTCGAGAACGGTTCATGCTAGCGTTCTAAAGTGTATGTCGATCGTTTTCAAATGAACAATTACACAAGAAATGATTATTTACATAACGTTATTGATGTTATTGGCAATTTTGATTTTTTAGGATTTTTACAAAATTTCATTCAAAAATTTAGGGTCTTCCGAACATTCGATTGCGTTTAAAACAATAGGCTTCCAGTATTCACGGACTGTAATTTTTGTACCAAATTTGTTCAAATAATAGTTCCATTTGTCTTCACAGATTCGTAACGTCGTTAACGACATTATTGTCTTCACACACACACACACACACACACACAAACAAATAAACACACACACACAAACACAAACGCAGACATGCAAAACCTCAAAACCTTTTGGTTCGTATTCAGGGATGCTTGCGTGCTCTCCCAAACGTGCTCTCCCGTTAAAAACTCGAATTTGCATTTTCAATCCCGTCACAATACCTTCGTTATACATTATACTATATATATAAAGAAAGTAATTAAGAAAATCCGGTGTGTCCAACACATTTCTCTATATATTGACAAATTTCGACATTATGAGAAACAATTACATAAATTAAAGCTTCCTTACAGCTCGTTCTCGTCGATGAAAATCAATTAACTAAAACCGGTTCAACCGATCAATAACTGGCAATAAAATTTATAGGCTCCGCCAATTAAAAAAATCTGATGTGGGCAACACATGACTTTCCTTATATAATGCAATGAATTTACTACTTTTACAGTAAAAAAATAGGTTTTCTTATAGTAGATACTAATATTCTTTCCACACACACACAAGACATTGAATTTTCGACAATTAGTCGTCATTTTCATTGATTTAGCGTCATTTTCATCCATTTGGCGAGATTTTCGTTAATTTGGCAACATTTCAAAAAGTCGCCAAGTTGGCGACTTTCCGCCAAATTCGTCGCCAAAATCTCGCCAAGCGTTATGCACTAAGAAATAAGTTATTCTTACAGCAGAAAAATGACTATTGGCGTGCAAATACAAAAGTGTTACTCAGAGTATCTTTTTTCATGAATGGAACAAGCTAGATCCACGAGAATGATGTCACCCAATTTATCGCATGGTATTACATATGAAAAGTGAACATGTTTATTAATAGGAAATTTTGTTTTTATTTTATATGACTTTTTGATATTTTTTCTGAAAAATGTACAGTATCTCAAAAATGGCTCATGTTAGCGTTCTAAAATTTATGTCGATCGTTTTCTAATGAAAAATTACATAAGAAATGTCTATTTGCGTAACTTTATTAGTGGTTTTGATTTTTTGACGATTTTTTCAAAATTTCATTCGAAAATTTAAGGGGGTTCTGAACATTCGATTGCGTATAAAAACAATAGGCTTCCAGTGTTTACGGATTGCGATTTTTGTACCAAATTTGGTTCAAATCGGTCCATTCGTTCGTCAGTTATCGTCTCCACAGACCCACTGACACACACACACACACATACTTTCACACACACACACACAGACATCACTTTAAAAATGTTTGATTCGTGATCAGGGATGCTTGAAACGTGCTCTCCCATCGAAAACTCGAATTCGAATTTTCGACCCCGTCACAATACTTTCCTTATACATTATGTATATAAGGAAAGTAATAAACATACCAAGTTTCATGGAAATCGTTCGATTATTTTGAGAGACATCGCATTTTCTGTGGAAAAGTTAAGACTTATAATATCTTAATGAGCTCATTATAACTCTTAACCAATTGTGCCAATTTAAAAGTACTTCGAATATCTCTCCTTTTACAATAATGAACATATTTATATTTTTATAATATTTTTCATTTTATCTAATTCTCATTTAGTTTAATCATTGAAAAAATGGTTGCTTTGTATTCATGGAAGCATACCAGATCCATCAAAATCAGACAGTTGACCTTTGAACCTTTTCACAATTCTTAACATATATTGTGGGAAATAAAATCGTTTAAGGATATAACGTTAGAAGCAATCCATTACAAAATTTAATTATTTGACTTTCAAAGTCGTTTACACTATCAATTATATACGAACGGGAAAAAAAACGTTCCAGAATTGAAATAAAAAATATATATTTGTATCACCCTGAAAACAGATAAAAAAAAATCTGATGTTGGCAGCACATGATTTTCCCTACAGACTCAAATCCATTGCCTCTTTATTTCTTCAATAATTTATTAAATTGAGTTTAATGGCACAAAATAACAGGCATAATTATTTGAAATGACACTGAATTCGCCTTTTTAATTTAATTTTTGTTTTTATTTGGCAACGGAACGTATTTTCAAAGGCGGCGTAGAGGGAAAAAAAACATATCTCAAAAACGGCTAGATCTATTGTAATGGATTTGGTCTAATTCGTTTCATCATCAAAAATTATGCATAAAACAATCATTTAATTTATACATATGAGGATACGTAGTCTTTTATTTTAGAATTTGACGATTTTTGCGGGCCATTTCGCAAGAAAAGGCAGGTTCTTTTTTCTAGAATCGTATCAAAATCTAATCAACACTAGGGTAACCCACTTATGAAATATTATGAAATTTGGTCAATTAGTTTTGAGTTAGAGCGGATGCATATATTGCAAAGACAGCTATACACAGACACACGCACACACACAAACGTCACGCTAAAAATAGTTTTTTCGGGTTCTAGAGTGCTCGAAACGTGTAGATCCGTCGAAAACTCGAGTTGCGATTTTCGACACGATTCCAATTATTTCCTTATACATTACAGTGCATAGTAGGGAAAGTAAAATTGTTCTTCAATTTCCTGTTTTTCCAGATAAAGAAAAAATATTATTGTGTTTTATAATTATTATAGATTTTACGTGTAATACAAAATAAAAGTGCGAAAGGGCTCACAGATAAGGTAAAAGTATGAAGAAACAAGCAGCAAAAGCTTTGTTTTCATGCCTATGTTACTTTCATTTATGCCTGTAAAAATCGCTTTACCTTGCTAGTTGTATATCGAAAAGGAAGAAAACTTCGAGAATTCAAATATATTGCAAGAAGACAGACATGTATTGCTCTCTGAATGTTGATAATCATTATGTATTTCCAGTTTTTAACAAAGAAAAATCTACGTTCTTTAAATATGATTTAGTAATATAGCTCTAAATGTATACTAGAAAATGTACCCACCGCTGTCCGGGATTAATTGAATTCGTTCATAAGTTTTTAACAAAGAAAAATCTACGTTCTTTAAATATGATTTAGTAATATAGCTCTAAATGTATACTAGAAAATGTACCCACCGCTGTCCGGGATTAATTGAATTCGTTCATAAGTTTTTAACAAAGAAAAATCTACGTTCTTTAAATATGATTTAGTAATATAGCTCTAAATGTATACTAGAAAATGTACCCACCGCTGTCCGGGATTAATTGAATTCGTTCATAAGTTTTTAACAAAGAAAAATCTACGTTCTTTAAATATGATTTAGTAATATAGCTCTAAATGTATACTAGAAAATGTACCCACCGCTGTCCGGGATTAATTGAATTCGTTCATAAGTTTTTAACAAAGAAAAATCTACGTTCTTTAAATATGATTTAGTAATATAGCTCTAAATGTATACTAGAAAATGTACCCACCGCTGTCCGGGATTAATTGAATTCGTTCATAAGTTTTTAACAAAGAAAAATCTACGTTCTTTAAATATGATTTAGTAATATAGCTCTAAATGTATACTAGAAAATGTACCCACCGCTGTCCGGGATTAATTGAATTCGTTCATAAGTTTTTAACAAAGAAAAATCTACGTTCTTTAAATATGATTTAGTAATATAGCTCTAAATGTATACTAGAAAATGTACCCACCGCTGTCCGGGATTAATTGAATTCGTTCATAAGTTTTTAACAAAGAAAAATCTACGTTCTTTAAATATGATTTACAGAGGCTGTTCGCACATTTTTTAGACGATTTTGGTAAGCGGTAATAAAAAATCGTTTGCTGCAAAAGAAATAATTCCAATTGTACTATGTTTTTAAAAGTCAAAATTATCGTCTGCGGCTTGAAAGTTTTGTTTTTATTCAAAAATGGCGTTTTTAACAAAACAGTGGTTCGAAGGCTACATTTATGCTCTTTCCGAAGGGAAATATGCATACTCTGTTATCCAAAAACGATGTGAGAGTCATGGTTTTGTGATATCTAAAGCGTCGATAGGTAATATCGTCAACAGGAAAGGAAAAAAACGTCAAATTGGAGCCTCAAGTGGGACAAAAATTCCAAACAAGTATCCAAGGAAAAAACTGACATCTTCGACTATTGCAAAGGTACGTTGTTTAATGTTAATAGAAAATCCCCCTAGTCAAAGGACAGTTACAAAATCATTAAAATGCTCGGTGTCCACTGTAAACAAAATGATAAACGTTGATTTAAATCTTAAGAAAGCGAAAAAACGCAATGTGCATCGTCTTCTTCCAAATCATAACTGACACGCTGCAGAATTCTATATGAGAAACACTTATCCAATGAAAAATGGAAAACAATTGTCACAATAGATGAATCATGGGTGTATTTAAATGATTGCAACAAAAAAAGAGCCATTTATTATCATAAAAGGGGAGAAAAAAATTTAAGTACATGGTTCAAAGAATCGAAAGAAAGTTTTTCTAAGGGATTCATGATTGTTGCTGGTTTTTCTTATAATGGCAAGTTAAAAATAAAGAGAGTGGAAAAAAATGTCAAGATTAACTCCAAATACTATCAGGAACATATTTTATCGCCAATTTTTCTGAATGAAATACCATCGCTTTACCCACAGTGCCATCAATCTGTGAGACTCCATCAGGACAAAGCTAGCAGTCACACATCAAAATCCACTGTAAATTTCCTAAAAGAAATGGAACAAAAAACTGGTATCAAGGCCATACCCTTCACTGATATCCCTACTAAATCTCCCGATGTATCACCTATGGATTTTTGTGCTTTCGGACTTTTAAAATCTGCATTATCCAAACGTCGTCCCAAAACTCTTACAGGACTCTGAAAAGCTGTTCAGGAGGAATGGGATAGAATACCTCTTCTGACACTTCAAAAGGCATTATTATCCTGGAAATTGCGGTGTCGAAAGTTAGTTCAGAATAAGGGATGTCAAATAGAACATTTAAAACACAAGAATTTTATGTAATTTAGTTTTGTGAATACAATATACATCGTCTAAAAAATGTGTGAACAGCCTCTGTAGTAATATAGCTCTAAATGTATACTAGAAAATGTACCCACCGCTGTCCGGGATTAATTGAATTCGTTCATAAGTTTTTAACAAAGAAAAATCTACGTTCTTTAAATATGATTTAGTAATATAGCTCTAAATGTATACTAGAAAATGTACCCACCGCTGTCCGGGATTAATTGAATTCGTTCATAAGTTTTTAACAAAGAAAAATCTACGTTCTTTAAATATGATTTAGTAATATAGCTCTAAATGTATACTAGAAAATGTACCCACCGCTGTCCGGGATTAATTGAATTCGTTCATAAGTTTTTTAAAAGGCGTATAGTCGACTGCTGCGTCCGGACAAAACTTCATATTTTTGTAAAAATGTTTATAAACGGGACTTGGATGTTTTGTTCTTCAGCTCTGCCTAGAGATTCTTCTTCTTCTTCTTCTTCTTCATTTGGGGGGATTTAAATTAAATATTTGAACAGAATTCTTTGAAGAGCAATATCATTTAGAATACTACTGGAATTTGCACATATTTTATCTCACGAGCAACGCTGGGTATATCTGCTAGTAATTCTATATTTTGTAGCATAAAAACTGCAAAATTATCTAATGGTAATCGAAAAACATAAACTAATCAACAAAATATTAATTTCTAAGCTTGGATTCCGCTTTGTTTTATTTGCCTGTAAAAGTTGTTTTATCCTTGTTAAAAATGTATCGATAGAGAAAACAACTTCAAAATTTCGAACGCAAAGTAGAAGAAATCGTGCTGCGAATGCAGCAATCAATTGCCGAACCGATTTCGTTTTCGTTAGTGATAATCAGCACAGAATGACCATTCACTGCACTAGCTGCAATATATCTTACTATATGCCGCAAATCTAAAAATCCATCTGGTGACAGATGAAGCCAATAACATCACGCATCTTTACCAATCTGAGTATAATTCATTTGTTTAATTTTGCCTATAAAATTGAGTTACCTTATTAATTATATATCAGCCGAAAATATATATTAGTTGTAACAGTTTTTCAGTTATACAACAAAATGAAGAAAATTCCAAGAAGGCAAGGAATGTAACCCTCTTTAAATATTAATAAAAATTGTATCTTCGCTAACTGCCATTTTGAATAAAGTAAAATCGTTTTTCTTTTAAATATGATTTTTCTAGAGTTTCTATGTATTATGATGCGCAGCTACAAAAATGTTTAACCTTTTGCTTAAGCAAAAACCTTTTTACGTTTAACCTTTTGCCGTAAGCAAAAGGTTAAAAGTAACCAAAAAGCAAGGCTAGGGAGTAAGGAAGAAATATATTTTTTATTTAATATTCAAAAAAATACTACTTGCTTTTTAAATTAGTATTCGCGATAATTATAAAGCTTAATTTTCACATGAAACAAAATACAAAATACATGAGTCTGTGAAATAGGAAATGGCAACTAGATTAAAATTTTTTATAAGCTAAAACAATGAGATTTACCTGTCGAAAAACCCACCACAGTGTTTCAACCAAGTAAAAACTAAACACAGTTTGTCACTCTCAAGTATTTACAAGTCTATCAAAATAGTTATAACTAGCAACGCAAATATACTCGACGTTGCCCGTGATTTAAAAATATGTGTAAATTTCGGTAATATTCTAAATGATATCACTCGACAAAAAATTCTATTAAAATATTTAATCACCCTAAAAAATTTTGAAAATTTATGTTTAAGCTATGCAAAATTATCTTCAAAAAATAAAATTTCTCGATCTCGTTTTAAAATGTTAAAAAATATACCCGTACCATTTTATCATGCTTCAACAATCGGTTAAACACAACACAATAGAAAATATATATGAATTTCAGACATTTTTGCCAAAATAAAACAGATGACTTGAAATTGAAAATATCAGTTACGTCCTTAATCTCATATTCCAGGCTATAGCTGATAGAACTAAATTAAAAATACAACAACGTTCAGTTATAAAATTTATTTTTATATCAATTTCTTTATTATTTACATTGGACAAATTGAATGAAAATCGTCAGCGTATAAACACATTAAATGTTGTTCCGTTGCTAAGATATGATTTAATTTCCTTTAAATAGCTTTTCAGAAAATAAAAAAACATCTGCATAATGTTATTTCTATGGAAAGCATAATTTAATTTGTTTTTATTAATATCTCGACAACCCATGGTTCTAGAGACTCCAAACGTGGACTGTGTTACCTGCAGTGAGTAGAGAATAACCATACCAAATACAAAAAAAATAAATTCGCCAGAAACTGTAGATTTGTATACAGAGCAGACAAGCAAACAAACACTTAAAATTTCAACTTTAAATTTTATATACGTACATAGATGGAGATTTTGATAAGATATGTGCTATAAAATATCCTAGACTTGCTTTGAGAACTTTTCGTGTGATGGTTTATGTTTATCACTGTATCTGGAGAAACGTATACATTAACTGAATTAGAAATATTCTGAGTATGAGTCTCTCTTTGGCTTTTTTATGTACTTAAATTCCATGTCCATTTCTACCACAGTATCAGAGTGAAACACAAAAGTATCTTTTCATGAGCTTATGTTTGCGAGCTGTTCTTTCAAAAGTGTTCTTAATTAAAAGAAAATAAAAAGTTCTTAATGAAAATAATAAGTAAATAAAAAGTTCTTAATAAAAAAAAATGTTCTTAATTAAAAAGAAAAGTGTTCTTAATTAAAAGAAAATAAGCTGGCAACAGGTCAGTTGAGCCGATGAATTGGGTGCATTTAACTGATTTGTGTTCGTATATACTTTGTATTTTTAAATGACTCTAACTTGTCGAATTTCAAAATAATGGTTAATTTATTTTGAAATTCGAAATAAATAATTATTAAATAAATATTAAATTAATAATTCCAAAATAATATCTCAAGAACGATTTAAATGCAGAGTGAGTGGTTTTATTGTTTTGTTGTAAAAATATTAAAGGAAAAACAAACATTTTTTTTACATAGGTAATCATATCCATTTTTTTTTTTCAGATTTCTCAGTTCTTTTGCACATTTCGAAAGAAAAGCCAGTTTTATTTTCGATATTTGTACCTAAATATAATCAGCATCAGGATCATGATAAGCAGCCCGGAGGTTAAGGCAAAATGCCTTAAAATACTTATATTACCTTTTTGTCTCATATATGAAATAAATACTTTTTTCACTTTTTTTTTTTTTTTTGCTTATCCTTTATTGATGTGAATAACGTCTTCGTTGGGATTTCTCTGGCGAAAAAACGGAATGTTACGAAAAATGTAAACACTTTGGACTCTTATCCCCCCCCCCCCCCGTATATAGTAAATAAAAATCTAAATAAAATAATTTTTCTTGTTTTGACGTAAATATAGTCCATATTATGAAAACATAAAAATGATTTCAATAATTTAATATTTTGAACTTTTTTTTTCTCGAAAAATCTTTAGCTCTCCGAGCTAGTGTTTTTCATTTTTCTAATTTTCACTCGAAATATGTAGAAAACTATAAAAGATAGATATAAATAGTAAACTACATAAATATATACTAGAAAATTTAGTATTAAAATCTATATTTATTATTAAAAATAGCTCTTACAGTTTTCGAGTAATCGTCTTGTTAAGTTGAATAAGATTGAAAATTTTTCGTTTCAACATTGTAATCTCAAAAACTAAAAAAGTTAACTTTGAACAATAAGCAAGGATTTGTAGATCTTTGAAAGCCCTTTAAATGTATATAATCAAA
The DNA here is from genome assembly GCA_951213105.1 of Amaurobius ferox. NCBI lineage: Eukaryota > Metazoa > Arthropoda > Arachnida > Araneae > Amaurobiidae > Amaurobius > Amaurobius ferox. Next base: position 42,086,041 of record OX578148.1, read on the forward strand.
TTTTGGATCAATTTCCTTTTTTTTTTTTCGATATTACAAACGTTAAATTTTATTTTACAAAATGTTATTCAAAACCATTTCGGCTCCATCTATCTGGAGTCACCGTCGAATATGTGAGGGATTCTGTATATGGGAATATATGAATATATGAACTATACTATAAATGTTACTGGTATTACAATAATTTATATTATCATAGACAAGCCAAATGCATCAATTGACGTCAATCAGCTGTTTTCAACTTGAGAAAAATACTTACAAATTACTTTTTTGAAATATTAAATGAAAAAATAACATAATATGAATTCTGAAAAAGTGACACATTTTTTTTTTTCATTCTGATATTGGTTATGATACAAGTAGCTGTAAATACTTGGAATACGAATCTGTCTGATAAGGTCCAATGAAGACTCACTCTTCAGATATTTTAATTCAATTTCTGCTCAGTTGCAATATTTATATTTATTTTTTGACAACTATTGAATTAGGTAATAAAAGATTTGGATTTTACTATTTATCTGTTAGCATCTCATAAATACATACTTAAATGTATTATTTCCCCCCTATTACTATAAAATCATAAAAATTATGTAATATACATATATCATTCAATTTTCTAACTTGATTTCGTCCGAATAAACTACTAGAAAAATATGCAAATGAAAAAAAAAATTAAATTATAAATGCTCCACTAAAAGGAAAGAAAATACTCACCTCACATAATTTCCCACAAACCTACGGAGGCTCTCTCTCATTTATCGATGCTGATCGAAATGAGCTCGCACGTGTTTGTGGAGTATAGAATACGGAGAATACGAAGAGAACGAAATTGTTGACGGAGATGACGTCGAACGATCGATGACACGTGACTGCTGTCAGGAAACTAAAAAACCTGACAGCGCCCATGTGGCAGAAGTTTTCCATTAAATTTATTCTTTTGATAGAGAATGGAAAGATTAAACAATGGAACAAAATGGCAAAAAGGAGAAACATGAAACATTGGAAACATTTTAAATTATATAATAAATCAACCTTTGCGGGGTTTTCGTCTATAAATAATGGTTTATATTCTACTAGTAGATATACCCGACGTTGCTCGTTATTAAACATGTGAAAATTCTAATAGGAATCAAAATGAATTTGTTCTTCAAAAATTTTTATTAAAATATCTGTTTTAATTCCTTTGAAAAATTATTAAAAATACTTGTTTTTATTATAGAAAATTATCTGTACAGACAATTTTGAATAATAAGACATCCTTGGTCTCGTTTGTAAACCAATTTTCAAAAACTGAAAGTTTGATAAAGATACGCCCAAATTAAAGAATAAAGTGTTAGTAGTAGTAAAGTTATTCCCGTATAATTTTCATCCTGTTGCAACAATCAGTTAAACGCAATAGTATATATCTGAATTTGAAAAATATTTTTTTAAATAAAAATGACTTAAGAAAATGAACATATTCCGGGAATCTTATATCCCGAAACTGTAACTGATATAACATAATCAAAAATATAATACCGTTCGTTTTTAAAAATGCATTGTTATATCAATGTCTTTATTATTTAAATCGTATATAAATAATATAAAAATCGTCTGCGAATATGCACATTTGATTTAATTCCGTTGCTAAACAACATGCTATCATTTTCTTCAAATAAAGTGCCGAAAAATCATGCATAATTCTATTTCTATCCCTTGGAAGGTTTACCTTTGCTGTTTTTATTAATATTTGGACAACTCCTGGTCCTAGAAACTTGAAACATAGGTGGAGTTACCTCGGGACCTTCGCCATCTCGTTTTCGTTATAAAACGAGCGGAGCGATATCGCGAAGACCCCGGTTATCCGTAGTGACGCAAAGAATAATTATACAAAAAAGGAAAAAATAAAACTAAACTGTAAATCTATATACGGAACGAATAGACGTTATTTATACTAGTGAGATACAGATTTTAGATACAGAGATACAGATGATACAGAGATACAGATTAGTGAGATACAGATTTTATATAGACAGTGGCTCCCAAAAGTGTTCGTACACTTACGAATTTCAGTGAAATACTGCTCCATCCATTAACAAAAATTAATATTTCAGAATGGGAATTTTTTAATAATATCTATAACATGTTCTTAACAAAACTACATAAAATATTTTAAAAACATAGTAAAACTTTTTTTTTTTGAAAAATTAATAATCAAAAAGTACCCAAAAAGTTACGTCACAAAAGTTTTCGTACGATTTAAGAAAAAATATCCTCATACAGTAAATATTGTAATATTTCGGTAAATTAGTACTTAGTAAGATATCCTCTAGTATCCACAATAGCTTTAAATGTCTGTGAATAGAGTTTACTTGCTTTTTTTTAAATTTCTGCATCAATGTTCCTCCATTCTTTGATCATTATTGTTTTTAGTTCGCTTTTCTTTTTAATATCGTGTCTTCGTACTCAAACCTCCAGTTCCCTCCAAATGTGTTCTATTGGATTTAAATCCGGTGACTGAAGTGGTGTTTTCAGAACTTGTGGACAATTATGGAGATACCTGGGGCGAACATTGATAACCGTGTGCTTAGGATCGTTATCTATATTTAGAGTGATGTTAATTTTGTCTACCATGGGATATTTTAACACCACGTTTTAGAACCTACTGACTACGCTTCGATTATTTTTACCTAACAAAAGATATGTCAGCGAATTCACTGCTCCTTAACAAATATTTGGGAAATAGAGATTACAAGACTTCGTTATATTAGTGGTTTAATGAAGTAGTTAAAATTATTTTTTTTAACTAACAAAAATACTGAATAAACAAGAACGCGTATTTTCAAACCTAGCACAACTAACCATTTGATATTCCAATGGTCTAGGACATTAAAATTTCATTATTTTACCCAAAGGACATGATATTTTCGAGATGGGTGGGAAAGTGAGAGGTGTCGATAGCCCTACGAGCTAACCACTGTGCATTAAATCTCTTCTTATCAAAGAACGCAATGCTTGGTACATATTTTAAAAGAATGACCCAAGAGAAAAGTTTTCATTAGAAATAGTAAGATATATATATTTACAATTGTGCATTTCCAAGCTCCCTGGGCATTATACACTCATACATTGTATGAAAAATAATTAAAATAATATAATGAATTAAAACCATTTCTTTTAATCCAAGGCATCTCACGGGCATTTACAGGGAAAAGCCACTTATCGCGTTTAAAACTATAGCCTTATCAACGTATCACGCGAGTGTGACCGGAAGTTAATATTTACTGAAGTAGAAAAGTGACATGTCACTGTTTATAGAAAAGATATGAAAGATCGTAAAAGTTCTCACTGATTGATTATTTACACTGAAAGAAGAGATTATGAAGTGAATATATACACATCTTGGACACCAATAGAATCTTAATCATTGCGTTTAGAGTATTTTTAAAATTCAAATTAATTCGGCATACACCAAGATGGAATTAACAAAAGACAATTCCAAATATTTTTTCTTTTTTCACGTGGGTTTCAAGACTTTTCAGTGCTTATTCACATTCCACTTTTAATAGTTTAAGCCATTTAAAGATATATAAAGTGTTACCAATTTAATTATAATGTATATAGAAATACTGAACATTCTTCCAAATAGACATATTATTCTATTTATAGAATCTGAAAATTAAATCTTTTCCTTCTATACCACGCTAAGTGGTTATGGTATGTCCAAGACCACGCCAAGTTAAAAAATCTGATGTGGGCAGCACATGACTTTCTCTGCAGACTTATATTCACGTTCTATTTATTTAAATTAAATTAAATTCACTTTTAATTCAATTTTCGTTCTCATTTGAAAACTGGACTTATTTTCAAAAATGGTGTTGGAAAAATACGAAAAACTAAAATATCTCGAGAACGGCTAGTCCTAGTGTAATGGGGTTGGTTTTATTCTTTTCTTCGCTAAAAATTATGTATTAAACAAGCATTTAATGGCTATATTTGAGCATACGTAGTTCTTAAGTTTAGATTTTGATGATTTTTGCGGGCTATTTTGCAAAAAAAGGCAGGTTATTTTTTTCCGAATTATACCAAAATCTAATCAGCACCAGGGTGGCCTACAAGCGACTTATCTACCAAATTTTGTGAAATTCGGTCCGTTAGTTTTTCAGTTAGAGTGGATACAAGCTTTTGCGGGCCATTTCGCAAAAAAAGGCGGGTTCTTTTAACCCGAGTCATACCCAAAACTAATCAGCACGAGATTCGTTCACAAGTGACATACCTACCAAATTTTATGAAATTCGGTCAATTAGTTTTTTAGTTAGAGTGGATACAAAATCTGCACAGACAGACAGACAGACGTCACGCTAAAAATAGTTTTTTCGTATTCTAGAGGTCTCGAAACGTGTAGATCCGTCGAAAACTCGAGTTGCGATTTTCGACATGATTCCAATACTTTCCCTATACATTACCATGTATTGCAGGGAAAGTAAAAATCCGATGCATCCTTATTTTTCAGATTTAAAAATTTGAAAAATAAAGGATTTTTCCTCCTCCCAATAAAAACACAATATTTAAAGTAAAAAGAAAATATATATTTAATAAACATAAAAATATTACATAGATTTTTGCAAAAACAATACATAGATTTTTACAATAAGGAATATTAAATGTTGAAAGGTAGAAATATTTACACTAATATACATATGAAGTACACAATCACTTGATTTTTATTACTCTATGTATCATATTTTTAAACGTGAATTAGAAAAATACACTATGTTAACTAAGAAAATACACTACGTTATATATATTTATATATAATAATAGAAGTTTGAAAATCCAATGAACGAAAAGTAAGAAGATGTAACACGATAAACCTAACTTTTTAAAACACCCACAGAATAAAATATAATACAGCAAATCATCAATCAAATGGATAAAAAATACAAAACACAAGCTATCAAGTTACAGAAAATCAACAAAATTAAAAGGTATGGAAACAAAAAAAGAAAAACTTAAACTAAATTCAACTATCTAACTGGCTTACAAAACAAAAGTAAAAATCAACTAATCCTCAAGCAAATGGAAAAAAATAAATAAAATAAATATCGAATCAACAAGTCAATGAAAAATATAATACAAGGCGTTTGTGCTTGATTTCGCTTGTTATACTTATGTCGATTCCATACCTTTGTCATTTCTATGGGAAAACATAGACTGTGTCAGTCGTTGTTTTAATATAATTTATAATTCTATCGTAAAACTGAAGTTTAAGTGTAAATTTGTGTATTATAGATGTATATGTATTAGTATTTTCACGTATATAAAGTATAATTTTGGTAAGCACAAAAATGCCTGGTTGATGCTCGGTTGCTTTGTGTTCAAATTATTATAAGAAGTCAATGGGATCTATCAGTTTTCATAGATTTCCAAAAGATCCTACACTCCAAAAATTATGGATCGTGAAGTGAAAAAGAGAGTATAAAATACACATTGCTAACGCAACTGTCTGTTCGAGTCACTTTTCTGGTGAAGATTTTGAAGAAGATTTTCGGGCTAAATTTTGAATTTGATGCCGGTTAAACGATTAAAACAAGAAGCCAACGGCACAAAAATCTCACATACCATTAATACCGCAGTTAAAAATAATGTTTTTAATATAGCAGTATAAAAAATACTTATGATTGACATGTTTCATTGATATGTAAAATAGGTGGTCCTCTAAGTAATCCAAAAAACAAGATTAATAAAATAAAAACGACGTCATATGCAGTATCTAAAATATATAAAAATAATTTATATTTCTGATACTAGCAATTATGGAGTTTTCTTTCTTTTTTTGGAGGGGAGGGGGGGGGGGGAGATATTAGCATTTTGTAACCTAATTTACACAGTTTAGTTTATTGCATAATGTATGTAAAGTTAATTTTAAATACCTTAAGCATTTTACTTTGTTATTAATATACATAATCATAAAACGCAATTCTTTAGTAATCATAATATTGACATTATATTCACATCATCTGAAGTTATGGGACATTTCGTTTTGATATGTAAAAAGCTTAGAATACAAAACTAAAATCATCAAAGTTGAAATATAATGCATAAAAAATTTATTTACAATAAAACTAAAAGCCAGCGGCACATTTTCCAGAAGAAATAAAAAAGTGGGAGATGATTTCTTAGAAATGCATGGCGCATATATATCAAAAGAGAAATGCGTTATTAAGAACTTGCAGTCAAAGTTAGCAAGCATTTCACCTTCTATATCTCTAAAAGCCATAACTTTGTTTTCACGAACCAGAACATTCATTCGGATTAAACACTTAAATAAAACTTTCATGCAACAATTAGTAGAGAGAAAAAAGCAAAGAAAAGCCTCTAAATGGTGTAAAAGCAGTATCATGTCATAAAAATGATATGTATTGATTTATTATTTATGATCCGTGTGAACATTGCTTTAAAATTTTAGAACTGTATATAGTTTATATTTAAAACTGTATAAAGTTTAATAACATCAATTTTGCATTCTTAACATATCTTTGTGAAAACTGACTTATCCAGTGGCTTAGCCAAGAGTCATAATATTCCACTAGCCCACAAAATGCATCGTCTCTTTGTTGGGAAAATAAAATAAATCTACTGCCATTGACCATCCATTCGACCGTCAACTCCCCCCTTTTCTCAAGATCCGATCTACGCTTTTTAATATAATATATAGTTATGTAACTACTAGATTGGTGATATTTCATAGTCATCAATATATGTTATATGTATGTGGGATATTTTACGCAATTAGATATTTTTGAAATGCATATTTATATTACATGTAGAAAGTATTATCAATATTTAAGATAATGGATACTATATTTTTAAAAATCCGATGATTAGATATTTATTCATATCTATATTAAAACACTTGAAATATAATTTTTATATTTACTACACTTTTCACGATATATTTCAGCTTTTATTATAAATAATATATGTATTATAATATTTTAATGATAGTCCTATGCATTTATGAGAAGAATCATTTAATTTCATTCTTCTAAAATTTTATTACGAATGATCTTATCTCCTTTTCGAATGATAAGCGCGAACTTTCTAAACTTTATACACGTATCTCTATGTCCCCTCTTCTTGACTTGTAATCTCAGTGACGTCACGCTTCAGGTTTCTCTCCCGGTCGAAAAGCAACCCCCTTCTCTGACCTACCTTATGTTTAAAGTACCTTGGGTACGGTCCCTGTGAATGCCTCCCCTACTGAGTTCCGGTCTAAATTGGGTGGCACTTCCCGGCCGTCCAAACAGTTACCTTACAATTTTCTGGTACGTCGGACAGTCTGGGTCTCAACAACAACCCTGTGAGCTCAAGCATATTTTAATGCAGTGTGTACATAACAATATATGCATGGAAATGTATAAAGCGTACATGTGTCATAAATGCATTGCTTACTGCTGTAACGATTGAAAACATGACTGTCAAAATTCACCGTATAAAGTTCAATTTAATGAATGTAGCATGTTATTAATAAACATTCAAGAAATTGTTCGAGAATTTTGTAAAACAAATAAAATCAATGTTTCTTTACTAGTTCCGGGATTTTTTTTAAAATCTCACCGTAGAGGATTATTATTATGCTATGATTCAACAGTTCAATATGGGAATGTCCAACATGTAAGTTAGTTAAAGTCATATTATTTTTGTAAAAATCTATGTATGATATTTCTGTTTATTAAATATTTTTTTTCTCTAAACACTGTTTCATTCTTTAGTTTTATTTTAAGTTTTAAAAGAAATAAATTTCAAACTAAAATTCATTTTAAAAAATTTAAATAAAAAATAATTGTTTCAATGGTTTAAAATTAACAGAATCTATATGCTAAAATGATTATTCCTTTTAAGTTTGAATTCTAAAGTAAAAACACACACACTAAAACATCTATATAAGAAGTAATATACACCATAGTACTAAAATACAATTGTTGCATATGCACAATAAAAATCTATTATTAAAAATAAAATCAGCGGTGGGTCCATTCCGATGGAGCCCAAGCAAATTCACGTTTAATAATTTTATATTTATTAAATATTTTTTTCTCTCTAAACAAGGTTTCATTCTTTAGTTTTATTTTAAGTTATAAAAGAAATTATTATTCCCTTCAAGTTTCAATTCTAAACTAAAAACATACACTAAAATATTCATATAAAAATAATATACACCATAGTACTATGATATAATTGATAGAAATGCACACATATAAAAATCTATTATTAAAAATAAAATCAGCGGTGGGTTCATTCCGATGGAGCCCAACCGACTTCACATTTAATAATTTCATGTTTATTAAATATGTTTTTTTTCTCTCTAAACACTGTTTCATTCTTTAGTTTTATTTTAAGTTTTAAAATAAATAAATTTCAAACTAAAATTCATTTTAAAAAGTTCAAATAAAAAATAATTTTTCAATGGTTTAAAATTAACAGAATCTATATGCTAAAATGATTATTCCTTTAAGTTTCAATTCTAAACTAAAAAACATGCACTAAAATATTCATATAAAAAATAATATTCATCATAGTACTATGATATAAAAGTAGGACATACGCATACATTAAAAATCTATTATTAAAAATAAAATCAGCGGTGGGTCCATTCCAAAGGAGCGTGAAATAACTTTATATTTTTGAACTCCTGATTTCTTAAAAAGTTTTACTTCTTAACATACAAATGCTAAAATTATTTCTATACCCCATTTCCATGAATCGGTAATATATATATATATATATATAAATTAGTAAATCCAAAGTTAGAATGTATGTAGTAATTCATAATACACTATTCTAAAATTTTCTACAAAATACAAAGAAATATAAGAAATTAAGACATAAAGAGGAAATAATAAAGCGTAATGCAGGTCATAAAGACAAAAACAATCAACAAATTTCAAAAATGAGGAATGCAAATAAGAAAACAAAAAAATCAAGCTAAAAAGCTTGCACATGGAAGAGATTTAGGCTTACGATAAGTTCATTTCGAAAAAATTCTCTTCGGGTCCATATATCTCTTCGAAATGAACACAAAAATGCTTGTTTCTGAAACACAAGATAGATTTTATCTATAAACTTGTGTTATATGGACGACAAGCATATAGATTGGAACAATAAAGGAAACATAAATACCTCAAAACACACCTCATCAGCGCAACCATGACGAGCAAATATATATATATATATATATATATATATAAATTGAAAGATTTTAATCGAAAACTATGCATAAACTACTGTATGTACAAAAAAACCCATCTCTAGCATATCTGTTACAAATGAAAGGTAACATATCACTACAATGGAAAGGGGGATGATAAGAATATTAGGATACAAAAATCACAATTAAAAAGTATATATAAATATAAGTAATAATGAAAAAGAAAACACGACAAAAATGAGAAAAGGCAATAATAATGAGCTCAAGATAAAAGATTAAGACATAGAGAACAATCAATTGAAACTGCACAAAAAATGGCGGTTAGTTCGAAATTGCATTCTCATCAGGACAGCCATACAATTCGAATTAAAACCGATAGAATAGCCAGTTTCTGACAATGGCGATAGTATTTAACTATAGACACCATTGGAACTGTCTACTGGCTAGTGGAAGGAGAAAAATAAATCAATTAAATTACAAATCAGAAAAATAAAACCTCCTCGAACAGAATATATATATATACACACTTTTCAATTTAAAAGAGTTATTAAAATAACTAACCTGATTTATGGTGTCTTTGAGCGAGGTTGAGGCATCGAGGTGAAATATAGGGGTATATCTCTGGTCGAAGGGTTGAGGGCTCGTCTCCGCATAGCTCATCCAGCTCGTCAGCGCTTATTCCGAAATCAATAAACTGAAAATCCATAGAAACACATTTTATTAATATAAAATTAAACGCTAGTCATGAATTTACATCAATGAAAATTAATACAAAATAATTACATTCAAAAATATACTTACTTCAAAAATGTTGAATATTTTCGGGTACTCTAAAACTATCCAGCAGTAACTTATCTCGACAGAAACAGAAGATGACCGTCACCAGATAAGTGTCGTATTTTATACTCTTTTCAGATTTGACCTTTAGTTTCGTCCTAAACAAATAATATATGCCTCGTGATAGGCATGTGAGGAAGAATCCAGCACTCATAAAATGCTGTGTTCAGTAAACTTTTGGAAATAGAGGAATTTTCTAGGTTAAATAATATTATTTAATTATTCGTTCATATGGTTTTGTATAAACACCGCATATGCATTCATATGCGAATGTAAATAGATATTCTCTTAGAGCAGATTTTTACAAAATAATATCCTCACATTTCGGTAGTGTCTATACAAATCTGAGGTTTCTACAATGTATCTGCAATTGCAATATTTCTAGTTGTATGGAATCAATGTGTAACATACAATTTTTAATGTATAACATGTCATTTCTAATGTAAACTTTTCTCTTAGATCATTCTTTAAAATATCCACCAAGCATTGCGTTCTTTGGTAAGAAAAGATTTAATGCACAGTGGTTAGTTTGTAGGGTTATCGACACCTCTCACTTTCCCACCCATCTCGAAATATCATGCCTTTTGGGTAAAATAATGAAATTTTAATGTCCTACACCCTTGCAATATCAAATGGGTAGTCGTGCTAGGTTTGAAAACATGCGTTCTTGCTTATTTAGCATTTTTGTTAGTTTAAAAAATTAAATTTAACTACTTCGTCGAACAAAAATGGAGTCTTCTATTTTTCCACACTCCAAAACACTCGATCACTCTATGTAAATGCTTCATTTTTAAAAATTGTCGAAACGTATTCAGTAGGTTCTAAAACGTGGTATTAAAATTTCGCATGGTAGACACAACTAGCATCACTCTAAAAATAGTCGAAACGTATTCAGTAGGTTCTAAAAACGTAGCATTAAAATCTCACAACCCCGTTAACACACAAAATTCTTGTATTCCCTGAAAAATCATTAAGATAATTCACTAACTTCATTTTCGCTAGTCCAATTAAAAATTAATTAATTATTGGCACTATCCAATTAAAAATTAATTAAAACCGTTAGCGTGAAAAAAATTAATTAATATAATTAGCACGGTCTATTAGTGTACACACGGTTGTATTAGTACACATCGAAGATTCATTAAGTGGTCAAGAATTTAACTCACTATCCATTGGCACCTATTCAAAATATCATTTTTACAAAATATGCCTCCTTTTAATAACACCTTAAATGTATATATATAATTTATTATTTTATTACTTATTCATTCATATCACTCGCTCATTCATGATTTCGAAAAACATCCCTCCATTCAAATTCCCAGGAAAGATATACCCCGTTGTTACAATCTTATCGACTCATGATTGTACAACGGTTAGCGTGACACATTACGAATCTGCTAGTCTCGGGTTCGATTCCAGCTCCATCCCAGCAAACCTTTTGAATTCAGAACTTTAAAAAAAAATCCTGATAGAGGGCGCCACTCTCATCGGATTTTCAATATTCTTTCAAATGCCAGCTCAAGGTCGCCTCATGACGTCATCGACCAAAGTTCAACTCCCTCGGCCAAATTATCAGTGTTAAAATATTTCTCCTTACTGCGACATCGTCCGAAGTTCAACTCCCTCGGCCACATTAATTATCCAAATATTCCCTCATTACGTCATCAGTTCAAAGTTCAACCGATAAGATAAGCCGTTCCTTCCCTTATCAAGATTCTCACGAGATAAGCTCACTTCCTCCTCATGACGTCATCCGCAGGGGCAGCTGCTGCCCCTCCTGGGGTAGAACCCCCGTTTTCCCTCTACTGATATCTTCCACGCACACAGACAGACACCATAAAAAATGGTTGATTCATACTCTGGAATGCTCAAAAGGTGTAGAACCGTAAAAAATCTGAAAGTCGGATATTTGACCCCGTCACAATATCTTCCGTTTACATATACATACTGTGTATTGTAGGAAAAGTAAAAAAGATTACTGCGGACAAATATATTACTAACATTCGGATTCTTGGGGGCAAAATTGTTGATAATAAGTAGATATCAGAGCACTTATTGAAATATTCGATATATGTTAAAAATAGACAGATATTTTTGCATTGATAGGATTTATAGGTCAGCATATTGGAAATTTTCAAGTATAGTAGATAATAAAAAATAATATTTGATGTGGGCAGAACATGACTGACTTTCTCAATGCGATGGGATAGGTTTACTTCTTTCAATGCGGGATAAGGGTGTACAAAATACACAGAATAATGTTTTTGACATTAAACAGACCAATGTTTTTGACATAAATTAGCAATGTTTTTGACATTAAACGGAACAATGGTTTTGGCATTAAAGTAACAATGTTTTTGGCATTAAATTTAAACTGGGTGCTTTGGCAACTTGTGAATTTAAACAGAGTGACGTATATTCAATATCCTAATCAAAATGCATTAAATATCACGTGACATAAATGACTACGGTCGTATTCTTGGGCGCCAAAATACAAAGCTAGTACTAAAAGTATGTTATTTCGTGAGTGAAGTTTACAGATTTGTTGCGTAATATTGTATATGAAAAATGAGCATATTATTTTAATTTCATGTCAATTTTTGATAAATTTATTTAAAAAAAAATCTGATGTGGGCAAGACATGACTTTCCTTATATAATGAAATGAATTTACTACTTTTACAGTAAAATAAATCGGTTTTTCCTCTAGTAGATACTAATATCCTTTCCAAGATATTGAATTTTCGACAATTAGTCGTCATTTTCATTGATTAATCGTCATTTTTATCCATTTGGCGAGATTTTCGTTAATTTGGCAACATTTCAAAAAGTCGCCAAGTTGGCGACATTCCGCCAATTTCGTCGCCAAAATCTCGCCAAGCGTTATGGACGAATAAATAAGTTATATATATATATATATATATATATATATATATTAGAAAAATATCTAAAAATAAGATATAAAAAAAACACAATCATAACACTTCATAACATTAAGGCGCATTGCCGCTCTTTCATGTTTAGCAGGTATATAAAAGTAAATACATCATCAAATTGAAAAAGGGGGGGAGGTACAAAAGAAAGGGGGAAAAGAAAGGAGAGTGTTTACAGGAACGACAGAAAAAAGGCCGGGGGGGATAGTGACCCCCCGTTCCCGGTTAAAGTACTTTTACTCTAGAAACACTCCCGGTGCCTCTGTCTTCCCGAAGCACTCCTCCGTCCGATGAAATCTATGAAACATCCCGAAGTATATAGACCATGAAGCAAAAAAGGGGGCTTAAGATTGGAATAAACCTAACCTAATTACTCAACAGAATTCCTGAAGTCCACAAGCCATGCCGCACAACCTTATCTCACCGACCTGCTATCATCAAATAAAATTGTTTGTCTTTCTGTCAAATATCAAGTCTACATAGTGCCTTAGATAACGATGTGGGTAATTGCTTTTTGCTGCTTCCCTGAGTAATTTATTGACGCTGTGTTGCTGTTCTTCTTTTTCAGTGTTGAGACGTCTATATCGATTTAGATGATTTATTATAACATTCCTGAAAATACCACTGCTCAAATTAGATTTCCAATCTATAATGTAATTAATGTTGAAATCAAAATTATCCCTCTTGTCATAAACTTTAAAACATATCTTGTTTTTCTCATTGTAGTAAATACTGATATCCAGAAAATCAACAGTTCCTGGATTTGTATATTTAGTTTCCAAAAGTTCCAGGCACTTAGGGTAAAACCCAAACTCAAAATGATCTTGTTTCAAAAAGTCGCGAAGTTGGCGACATTCCGCCAATTTCGTCGCCAAAATCTCGCCAAGCGTTATGGATGAAAAAATAAGTTATTCTTACAAGAGATAAATTGACGTTCAAATGCAAAAGTATTACTCAAAGTATCTTTTTTCATGAATGGAACGAGCTAGATCCACGAGAATGATGTCACCCAATTTATCGCATGATATTATATATGAAAAGTGAACATGTTTCTCAATAGGAAATATTTTTTTTTTCTATTTTATATGACTTTTTGATAAGTTTTTTGAAAAATGTGCAATATCTCGAGAACGGTTCATGTTAGCGTTCTAAAATTTATATCAATCGTTTTCTAATGAAAAATTACATAAGAAATGTCTATTTACGTAACTTTATTATTGGTTTTGATTTTTTGACGATTTTTTCAAAATTTCATTTGAAAATTTAGGGGGGTGCTGAACATTCGATTGCGCATAAAAACAATAGGCTTCCAGTGTTTACAGATTGGGATTTTTGTACCAAATTTGGTTCGAATCGGTCCATTCGTTCGTCAGTTATCGTCTCTACAGACTCGCTGACACACACACACACACACATCCCTTCAAAAATGTTTGATTCGTGATCAGGGATGCTTGAAACGTGCTCTCCCGTCGAAAACTCGAATTCGAATTTTCGACCCCGTCACAATACTTTCCTTATACATTATGTATATAAGGAAAGTAACGAGCAATATCTCGAAAACGGTTCATCTAGCGTTCCAAGATGGGTGTCATTCGTTTCTAATGAAAAATTGCGTATGAAACGATTGTTTATTTGTCATTATTGAAAGTCCTGATTTTTTTTTTCCAAAATTTCATTCGAAAATTCGGGCGTCTTCTGAACATTCGATCGTCATTTAAATTTAATATAGGGTTTCAGTACTCTCAGATTGTAATAATCGTACCAAATTATTTTCAAAACTCTTCATTCGTTCGTGAGATATCGTATCCACCGCCCCACATATTAACATATATACAGAGACTTCACCTCAAAAACGTCCGATTCGAGTTCAGGGATGCTTGAAATGCGTTCATACGTCGAAAACTTTAATTCGAATTTTCGAACTTTCACGACTCGAACTGAACATTTTAGAGGAAGTCTGCATGCGAGTCTGTAGACACGATATCCCAAAAACGAATGGAGCTATTAGTAGAATTAATATAATCCGAATACTGGAACCTTATTGATTTTAAACACAAACAAACATTTGGAAGGTCCTAAAAATTTTCTAACGTTTTATTTTCCTTTTATGATATATATACACTCTAAGACAAAAAAAAAAACTCGACGCACCAAGAAAGAATTATCCAAATGATACAAAATTTGGTACGTTTAATGTGGATGTACAGAGAAAGAAATGATTAGAATTTCAGAACAATTGGATGATTTATTGCACTGAAAGATCTACACAAAGTGGTACGTCAATATCGCGTTGGTCCACCTCTGGTCTTGATACAAGCTGTTACCTGACGTGGTATTGATGCATAAAGTTGCCGGATGGTGTTCTGAGGGATGTCGTTTCAAATGGCCTCTAATTGACCAGCTAATTCGTCTACATTCTGGGATGGTCACAGGCGACACCCAATCTCACCCCAAATGTGTTCAACAGGCGAGAGATCTGGCTGGCCAAGGAAATGTGTCGTAAGCAAGCAGATAATCAATAGAGAGGAGTGCCGTGTGTGGTCTGACATTATTTTGCTGAAAAGTTAGCCCGGGGTGTCGCGAAACGAAAGACTGTACAACTGATCGTAGAATATCGGCAACGTACCTCTGTGCTGTGATGGTGCTACGGAGGACTATCAAAGGGGTCCGGCTGTCAAACGAAATGGCACCCCAGACCATAACTCCATGTTGTTGGGGCGTGTGATAGTAAGAGCAGGATCCTGACGATGCCCGGCGGGACTCTGTTTGAAACGGAACTCACCATTGAAGACAATTTGTTCCCAGTCCGAACAATTCCATGTTGGTCGGGCCCGGCACCATTGCAATCGCTGTTGACGGTGCATATTGGTTAGTGGTAGGCGGCGTAATGGGCGGCGCGAGTATAGATTCCGCTTCCGTAGTCTTCTGTTAATGGTTCGGTGGTCACTGCCGTGTTTGTCATACGTTGGATGGTTGATAACGGCGAATCTCGTGCTGTCACAGCTGTTCTGACAATCGTTCTATCTTTTCGTTCTGTCGTCGCTCTAGGCTGTCCATTTGCCGCTGAAATCTGCCATTCCGGACCCATTCCTGCCAACATCGTCTAATTGCTGCATCGATCCTACCCAAATACCGAGCGATTTTTCGGTGTGCCTATCCAGCCTCATGCAGTCCGACCGCACACCCTCTTTCAAACTCCTTCATATGCTCGTAGTGGTCGCGTATTCGCCGGCGAGGCATTGTTACAATCAAGGTACGTAAACGCAATCGAAATCCACTGCACGTTTTGTTCTTGAAAGCGAGGTTCGCTCCTTATATACACCACCAAGGTACTCAGTTTCAATGCACTGTAGTTCCGACTATTCATTCATTGGATATTCATATTTGATCATTTGCATATTCGGTCGACAGGTGTTTGCATGTAGTTTCATTACTATCGGATTATTTTGCGGGGTGCGCCGATTTTTTTGTCTTAGAGTGTATTTATTAAAAAAAAAACGATATTTAAAAATATTAAACAACCTGTTTAAATGTATTTTTTTATTGGAAAACAATGGTACTCACTTTGGAATGCCGGCATGAACCGTCCTCTTCTCTCTACATGTTTTTCAAATAAATTTATTAAAAAAGTTACATAAAAATAAAAGTTATATGTCATTAAATACGTTGACCTTCTATATACATTAATGAAACACATTTATTTTGGTCGATAGACTTTAAGAGTCTATTTTAACCTACGTGATATTAATTCAATGTCAGTAATAGTACTGTGGTATGGCTTTATTTTTACTTTCCCTGCAATACGTGGTAATGTATAGGGAAAGTATTGGAATCATGCCGAAAATCGGAACTCCAGTTTTCGACGGATCTACACGTTTCGAGACCTCTAGAATACGAAAAAACTATTTTTTATATGTTCATTTAATGACTTTATGTATGGTGATTAGATGGTTGCCATGATCTTTTTTCACCATGATTTTTCTTTCACCATGAATTTAAAAAATAATTTTTATTGAAATAAGAAAAAGCCAAGTAGAATCTTGATTTTGTAATTTCAGAAATCGTTTAATTACAACTTGAGTCACTAGTTTTATATATGCATCAACATTTTAGTTTTTTTTTCTATTACCCCATTTAATATACATGGCCTATATTACTCAGTGGAAGCTTGTAATTTTTTCCGAGATATTAGATTTGTGCAAAATATAGGTTAATTTAAAAATATTGAAATAGTTTTGTATGACGTTGCCAACAAATGCACAAAGTTTCAATTAATAATTCAAGACAAAAACATATCATAGATCTTATAAATGATCATTTTGCTGGGAAAGGAGTAAATGCATTACAGGTATGTAGAACCCATCTTTTTTTAGACTTTTTTTTTTCGGAGGGGGGAGGGGGGAGGAGATTAACTTCCTATTTTGAGTGTCCATGAAGAGAAAATTTCATTACAGTTAAAATCAAAATTAAAGCAATAATCACTTATAATATATTATTTGATATACAAAATTCAAATTTCTAGCAAAATGTATTTAATATTCTTTATTTATCACAGAGCAACTTAACACATTAACTTAGGCCTGCATACAAAAAATATACTCACTGAAACATAAATAGTAATCTCATTAGTTTTTAATAACAAAAACAAAATGTTCAACAAAGCAAAAACAAAATATATAACATATACAAAAAACAAAAGATCTAAATTACGCAAAGTATATAGGAGTACATTTTTTTTTACTATTGCTCAAATATACTACTTGTAATAATTGTTAACTGTAATACACTTTAAATTAAATTTTTGTATTCAAATTCATTCTTGCTATTTAAGACATCATTTACTATTGCTCAAATATACTTGTAATAATTGTTAACTGTAATACACTTTAAATTAAATTTTTGTATTCAAATGCATTCTTGCTATTTAAGACATCATTTACTATTGCTCAAATATACTTGTAATGATTGTTAACTGTAATACGCTTTAAATTAAATTTTTGTATTCAAATGCATTCTTGCTATTTATTTAAGACATCATTTACTAGACTTTACATTTATGACTTTTTCAAAGTAGTAGGAAAATATTTAAAACCAATTTATACTATTTTTGTTAGGAAATATAATAATAATAATAATGATGCTTATAAACAGGGGCCAAAATTATATTAAAAACTCACCTGCAAAATGGTAACTCATTTTCTAGTTACCTCGTACTAGGCTTTTATCATCAAGTAGATACAGCTTAAATTATGATTCTCTAGCATAGTAGTCACTCGCTATCAAACACCAATTTCTTAGTTACTAGCCAATTTTAGTCATTACTGGCATATAGCATATCCCTAAATGCATTGGAAACTTGCTTTTTAATTATTAATGCAAAATATCCATGACTCTGTAAGAGTGCTGCAAATTCAGTGGCTCTCTTTTATTGAAGTGATTGGTATCTAAAAACAGTATGCCTAGAAACACACTATTGCTGTCACTGATAAAACAATATTTCAGCTTTTTCATTTTGTATGTGCTCATGCAAGTCATATAATGAAAAAAAAAAAAAAAAGTAAAACAATTATAGCTGAAATTGCTCGAGAAAGCTAGATGAGTCATAATTCATACATAAAATATTAAAATATAATTTTAGTGGATAAAAGTGCTATCTTTGGCTAAATAGAATTAATAATATACATGTATAAAATTAACACTTTAGTGATATTCCTTTTCAATAAATATACAAGAGTCAATTTCAAGAAAAAGACTATATAAGACTCATTCAGTAAAATTTTGAGGATAATGAATGCAGTTACAATTCGCAGATATTGAAATAATCAAATCGTAATTTTACAAAATTGTAGTAAATAAAAAGGATACAAACACTTTTTGTAAAAAATGCACACTTTCATTGTTAGAAAAGTGGATTATCATTTAAAACTTCCAATAAACTAATAAAAGATTATTTATATAAGTTTTGTTTGCCATAATCTTATCTGCACTGTATTCTACATTCGATTATATGTTTGAGAAATACTGAAAATTTAAATTTCGAAGTTTAATCTCCTTTTTGTTACATCCATATATACTACATGGACTTCCCTCTGTTTGTTTAATTAATATATAATACATTAATTGAGTAAACAGTTTTGGAAATTTTTATGTAAACTTGTTTTGAATGCTTGTTTTCAAAGTTTTTAAAAAAATTTATTCAACAAATTTGTCATGCTCCCCCTTTAGACAGGTTCTGTGAGT
This sequence comes from Amaurobius ferox, assembly GCA_951213105.1. Lineage (NCBI taxonomy): Eukaryota > Metazoa > Arthropoda > Arachnida > Araneae > Amaurobiidae > Amaurobius > Amaurobius ferox. The sequence continues at coordinate 42,105,243 of OX578148.1, forward strand.
ATGAACTTTGCCACTGCAGCCTTGTCCTCGTGCAACCCGAATTCAATCTTTAAAAAATTTGATGTTGGAGAACTGAATCCATCGGCCTCCATGGAGGTTCCCAAAATTTTGGCAAATAGCAAGTTTTCTTATTGTCATTACACATATTGGTGATCCGTAGCCCCCGTCACTACATGCCCGCCGTTTTCTGCGGTTACCAGGCAACACTTGCTGCTTAGTTTCCTCACTAGGGGGCAACCCAAGCGGGCTACGGTAAATAGCACAGTAACGGAGTTTAACGTGTTTAACTTAAGTTTTTTTTTTAAATTTTCGTGACTTGTTTAAATTTCGATTGTTTACTGTGTAATTCGTGGTTGTGCACTGCATTTCATGACATACCCAACAGAGAACCACAACTACAAATCTGGATTAAAGCTATATCAAGAGAAGGTAAGTTTAGATTATTATTTATTATTAAGCGTATCCATTATTCTGAAATCAGAAGAAAAAGAGTTGGAGAGCGTGCATTTTTCATTAATATCTTGGCCACTTTTAAAATTTTTATTATAGTATAGGAAATATAACGGTAAGATGGGGAGAAGGGGATTTTTCATATGAAATTGATAAAGGCAGTTTTATATGTATTTTATGCAACATTCCCAAAGGCAGTTAATCATGAACTGAAAAACTGAAATTGTGATTTAAAACTTACTTTAAAAAACTTTGAATTCTGCCCCCCCCCCTCTCCCCAGCAGATAGGCTGCTCACACAATATAATGGGGAAAATGTTACCAGTTGTATATATATTTTACTCTCTGGCAGTGTTTCTCATGAAGTGCAATAAAAATATTAAGTATTTTCCTATTATGAAAGTATTTTTCGTAGGGTTGTTTAACCATGGCTGATTGATTTTACTAACAAATTTATGCAATGCAGCTGAAACACCTTTACATTAAAACTTCAAAAGTATAATAGAATTAATTATTTTTATGATCATTTAATAGAAGATTAACATAGTTAAAGTTTGAAGAAAAGATGTGTGTATTTGTATATACAGGGCTGTAACAGGGGGAGAATAATATTACCCATAGACTTAGCATTAGAGGGGGGCGGGAGGCGGAGTCAGAACGAATTTATATACTCCACCAAATACTTTGGGTCGTAAAAAATTTGTTATATATATATATATATATATATATATATATATGTGTGTGTGTGTACGCGTAAGCAGCTCTTAATTTTTTTTTTCCTGTAAAGTGTATGGTGTACATATCGTTCTTTAGGTTAAATAATTATTAGGTAAAAAGAAAACAAGCGAAAAAATAGCAATAAATGAATCAAAATACGTCAATGAAAAAGCAAGAAACGTCTAAAATATTTAATGAGAAAAGTAGCGGCAGCTTGAATCGTATGAATACATACACTGGCGCTCTGCTTTATTTACCCTTTTTCGCGGAAGAGTGGCCCGCTATCCCTGACCTCTAGCGGTAGCGTCCCTCGTTGCTATGTTGCCGTTTAAACAAAGGAAACGGCGAAAGTCGGCAGGCATGTAGTAACGGGGGCTACGGGTGATCATATAGGTGCAAAATTGGTCAATGGATTTGTTGTTACATACAAAGAGAGAGTGATCCTAAATTTGTCACAGTTTGAAAAGTATTTCAATTTCTACAGAATAAGTTTTGATGGGGCATATTCATTTACTGTGGTTTTTTAAACAAAAAAACAATTTCACTTTTATTTATGGAATTAATTGGCTTATTCTTATTCATGGAATTCTGGAAGCACTCTCATAGATGTTAGTGACTTCACAGTAGAAAGAAAGTATAGGATAAATTGTTAATAGAATTCAAAAATGAAAACAATTATAACCTTCAAGTAGACAGTAGAAATATTATTTTGTATATAAGGTATATTTCAATCAAATTCATCATTTTAGTGCAAAGTATAAGGGAAAGTAAGTTCCTCGCCAAAGACTAAAAAAATGTACAGCCAAATAGGAAACAAGATATTGGATTACAACGACCCCACCCAAAAATTATTTCTGGTGATGCTACTGTGCTTTAAAACAGCCAAATAGATCCAAATGCCATTCGAAATGCATGCCAAACTATCAGGCATGCTGAATCATTGGATACCCGATTAACGGAAGTTTACTGTACTTAGTAGATAAGCCAATAAATATGAAATATAGTTAAAGTTATAAATACCGAGTCAATTAAGTTTTCTAAAACATTGATTATTGTTTTAGTAAGGATACATTTTTCTTGCATAGCTTGTATGAGAAAAATGTGTAGATGAGAAATTAAAAAAAAAAAAAAAAATCATACTTTGTCTGTAAATACACTTTGTTCTTGAGGTAGTAAGTAAAGAGTAAATTTGCAAGAATAGCATAAAATTTTGGGCTGATTACAATATTATTATACATATAGAATTAAATCAATTTGTAAGAAAATTACAAAATTTAACTTATGGAAATGTAATTTAAGATCAACTTACTCCTAAATTATCAGCAGTGAACTAATAATTTAGGAGGCCTATATTATATTTTATTCCAGTATGTAAGTGTCATCATTGCTTTTTATGATATCATTAAGTTATAGGTACATTCTGCAATGATGATGTCATCAAAGAGTTGTCATTAAAATAATGTTTTTCTTTTTTTACTTTTAACATGACTATCATTTATGTTTCTGCTATACTACTACTTTCTATCTTGGTTTACATATTCTTATATATGTTAAAAGACAAACTGAAATTGTAAAAATTTTTTGGAAAATTAATAGAGTACAAATTTGTAAAAACAAATAAAACATTTCCCACGGAACTATACCATACTGTGACAATACAAAACAGGTTACTTTTTTCTCTATAGATACACATACTTAAAATTATCCTTTTTAAACTAATGTCTTCAATTATTCCTAGCATAAAAGCAATAAATAAGAAACTTTGAGTACCAATCATATAACGACCCCTCAGAGCTTAAATCAAATATTAATTCATTTGAATTACTCCTGACATGCATAAACTTTCATTATTTTAGTGCACTTCTGTAAAATAGTTTTACATATTTAATTAAAAACAAATGCATTAATTATTGGATCTGCTACTTGTAGAACATAATGCTACATTCATAAAGTAATTTGGTTTAATTTTTTATAATTTTACATTTAAAAATTAAAACTACCAAAAATGTATAAACATAACAATAAATTATATATATAAATTAATAACTAATATTTTTATATTTAATTTTAAAACAGAGTTTTCTGAAATTAATTCTTTATTTAATATAAACATGCTGAGAACATGTAAGTATAGTGACCAATAATATTTAGAAGAAACAATAGGAATTTAAAATATTTTAATATAAGTAATTTTTATTTTTAAATTGACACAAGCAAATAGCACCAAGGTGAATGCTCAAATTATACATTTATCAACAATATAAATACATTTATCAACAATATAAATACATTATTGATTAATGTTAAATGCATGTTTAAGTTTAAAATCTGAGGAACCTTGCTGATAATTGGCAAAAAGAAAATGCATCCAGTATGCTCATAAAGAAGTGACTGCAGTTAAGTCATAGAATTATGAATATTAATAATATCAGTATGCAGTAATAAAATCTTTACTATTAATAAAACTAGTGCTAATTAATAAAATCTCATGCTAAAAGAAATATAACTATTAAAAACCAATGAAAAATAATTAAAATAAGCGAAATATAAAATTTGATATTTAAAAAGAAAAACCAAAGAAAAACCAGTATTAAGTGTGCCTCATGACTGAAAATAATAGATTTTTATGGCTAATTTTTATTGATTTTTATGGGGTTTTTTATTTTAGAAAAAAAAAAAAAATGAATGAATTTCAAATCTAACCAGGAACAATTCCATTTCTAGTCCTACTAGGGATGACAGTCTTTTCTTTTTTCATTTTGACAATTGTTTTAGGAATATTTGTGCAAGGCCACAAAAATTCTCAATCTGGCACTACCCGCACATTAAACTATAGTTTTATCATCAACTTGTCAACAAGAAAATGATGGATTTAAATTGTATAAAATATCATTAACAGAACACCTAATTTTATCCCAGAATACAATATGTAACAGAATAAAGTACATGCAATAAAAAACAAATATTCTATAATCTCTAGTTGTATTTTCCTAAGGAAATTATGGAAAAGTAGCTAAATAACACATAGTCAATCAATGCAATGTCCTGAAGTACTGGAGAGCGCATGGCCTAATGACCTAATGGTCAATGGCTTGGCATTTGTTAAATAAAATAAAATGCAATGTCCTAAATTGCGATAAAACAAAGGGCCTTATTGGCGCGTTATTACACATTCAGAAAAACTGTCTGGTGAAGGAATTTGCTACTTCGTGAAATCCAATAGCTGGTAATATGTGTGATATCATGGCAAAAGGTTGTGTGAATGAAGATGATAAATTTTATCATTAGAATTTCACTTGCTGATAGATACATCAAGTCATGGGTGTTGGTGAGCATGATGAGCAAGGGGTGAAAGCATCAGCAAGCACAGAACACGTAGGCAGTCGTGTGAGCTGTCTGGGTTGAAATAGCTCACGAAGTGAGTTCCAGAGCTGGTGAATGTCAGTTAATAAGGGACAGTCCCCAATGGGCATATTGCACCTGTGTAGCAGGTAGCACTAAAGTGCTTGCAAAGCACATTTGAGAGTTATTGAGTAGAACCTCCCGACTTGCGAATCGAGTTACGGGGATTGGCGAGCATAGTGAGCAGGAAGCGGAGCCCATAGTTTTACACAAAATCCTAGCGATATATCGAAATGTATTGTTCCAATTTTTAAACGATATCAAAAATTATAATGCTTTGCTACAAAATACAATATAATCGTCAATAATTATTTATATTTTAAGTGAATTTGCCAATTATTTATAATTTCAATTAAGATGGTAACTTCATTTGTGGTCATAGGTAAGATGAAAATGAAAGCATTTTGACTTTAAATTAAATATGAAAAATTTTAAAATTTAGTACCTCTATTAACACTAATATATATGACATTTATTTTCTGCAGATTTTTCTTTGCCAGATTCTGATTATCAAACAAAAGTACAACAAAATTGATGAAATAGAAATCCCTTTTCTGTTCTTTTGATATTTTTCAATCATTTCGATCTGACATTTTAAAAAATTTTCTTTATTAATTGATTCAATGGGCTTTTTATGGGTATTTCTTATTTTTAAATGGTACATTTAATTTAAACTACTCGCATGATTTGCCAAAGTTTATGTTTTATAAATCCTGACTTTTTAGAAACTTAAGCCAAGGAAGTGAGTTGAAAGCCCAGACCGTCCGACTCGTCCTTGGACATGAGCAGCTATTTGGACGGCCGGACCAAGGAAGTGAGTGAAAACATGAGTAAAATCATTCAAGACTCCAGGGTGCTGAAAGAGAAGAGGGCACTTCTTGTGCTGAACATATTTTTGGCTTAAGAACCAAACACTATGCATTATGGAAAAAGGCGCCCCTTTTTTATATTCTCTAGGGCATCAAAAGTCTGGTTATTCCACTGTCCAGATACTGCAATTTTCAGCATATAATCCACAGATTTTCTGTTCTTTAAATTTCATAATTAGAGAATCAGTGGCATACTGTCATGGATCCATCACTCTAGGGCATCGAACAAGAATGGGGCACCTGTTGAGCTGAACGTATATTTGACTTAAGGACCAAAGATATTATGGGAAAGGGCACCCTGAAATTGTTTGTATCAGGGTGCCAAAATTCTAGTAATGCCACTATAACAAAGTGTAGAAGACCCAGACCGTCCGACTCGTCCAGGGGACTAAGAGCAGCTATTTGGACGGCCGGGCTATAACAAAGTGTGGAAAACCCAGACCATCTGACTCATCCTAGGACATGAGCAGCTGTTTGGACGGCAGACTATAACAAAGTGTTGTTGTTGTTGAGACCCAGACCGTCCGACCTACCAGAAAGGTGTAAGGTAACTGTTTGGATGGGAGACTATAACAAAGTGTCAAAGGCCCAGACCACTCGGCTCGTCCAGGGACTTAGAGCAGCAAGATGAGTGGCCGGACTATAACAAAGTGTCAAAGGCCCAGACCACTCGGCTCGTCCAGGGACTTAGAGCAGCAAGATGAGTGGCCGGAGACTATAACAAAGTGTTGTTGTTGAAACCCAGACCGTCCGACCTACCAGAAAGGTGTAAGGTAACTGTTTGGACGGTCGGGAAGTGCCACCCAATTTAGACCGGAACCCAGTGGGGGAGGCATCCACAGGGACCGTACCCTCCTTCCCCTACCACCAACCTCTCGGAAGGACTTTCGGACCCACATGTTTAACGTGATCGTACTCCGCATGAACACGGCGGCAGTTTTGGCAGTGGCTGGAATCGAACCCGGGCCTACCGAGTGCAACTCCAGCGCGCTAACCAATGGGCTACCGCACCCACTATAACAAAGTGTGAATTATCTCCCAATTTTTATCCCATTTCTATATAAAATTCCTGTTTTTAGCTTTCTCAACTAATCAGAATGAATTAAACCTTGAGCCTGTACTGAAATGCAAACAAAGAGCATGCTAATCCTCACCTGATGGACAAACCCCATGGGGGAGGGATTAGTCTCAAATAATTTTTCCATGGACAAACCAAAATAATCAGGACAAACTGGAATTCTTATTTGCACTGAAAGCGCAGGTGATGTACTTTTAAATTTCACCTGCTCCTGCCAAAAAATATTTTCCAACTTAAAAAAGGATTTTTTAGAGATGACAAATAATGAAAAAACACTAGCTCATTCATTACATTAGTTTCTTTGGATCATAGCATATGCATTTTTATTACTTTCACATACTATTGTATAGAGAAAGCATTCTTTTCTCGAATATTTTTTATTTCAAGATTTTGACCCATATATATTGTTTTAAGACTGCCTAAACCCATTTCAACTCTTTTTACTTTCCCTAAATATATAGTATAATATATTATAGGGAAAGTATCAGTACAATAGACGTCTAGTCGCTGTGCTAGGGTATCTTTGAGCCACCCACCTATAAGTTATAAGGAAAGTATTGTGATGGTGTCAAAAATTCAAATTAAAGTTTGCGATGAAAGAGCACCTTTTAAGCATTCCTGAACTCGAATAGAAAAATTCTGAGGTGATGTCTTTCCGTGTGTGTGTGTCCATGAATCTGTGGAAGCAATATCTCATGAACAAATAAGAGTGCTTCGAACAAAATTTAGTACAAAAATTATAATAAATGAATACTGGAAGTCTATTGATTTTAAATGCAATTAAATATTCAAAAAATTCCCAAATTTCTGAATGAAATTAAAAAAAATTTAATTTTTTATTACAAAATGATTGACAGAAAATTTAGAAAGCTAGCATGCACTGTACTTGAGCTATTGCACATTTCTAAAAAAACTTATTAAATAAAATATTAACTATTGTGAAACATATTCACTTTTCATATGTAATATTATATGATAAATCTGTTAACATTATTCTTGTAGATTTACTCCGTTCCATTTACGAGAGAAGATACTTTGAGTAATAGCTTTGTATTTTGGTACCTAATAATTTGCCAACAATTATTTATATTTAAAAAAAACTCTTCTCTGCATTTGTAATGCTTGGCAATAAATTTGGCACCTCATTTAGCAAAATATCACCAACTTGGCATTATTTCACCCCAAATTGATGAAAATATTGTTGAAATTGTAGAAATGATGCTAAGTTAACAAAAATGACTCCAAATTGATGAATTAATTATTCAAATATTTTAATATATGGACTATACTGCTTATTGTGAATGCTATCAATAATGATAATTGTCAATTTAAAGTTGTGTGAAATATAATTTAATTGTGTACTTCAAAAAAGGATGCATACATGTTGCCATCCGGAAAAGCACCAAATGTACAATTCAAAGTTAAAAACATTGTGCTGTGGAATATATACATAATTTTCTCACCATAAAAGAAGCAAATTCATTGCATCATATAAGGAAAGTCATGTGCTGCACCCATCAGATTTTTTTTATGTAGGTCATTGAACAAACCAACCTGTTTTGCTGAGCAAGCATTCTCCCGTCAAAATGTTTTAAAGCAGTGGCTGCTGACTGCGATCATGGGACACAGCCCTATGTTGCCAAGGCAAGCAAAGCGAGCAATTGGGTAGGGGTTGAAGAGTGGCAGCAAGTAGGGAGCAGTAGCCTCCTAGTATATGTAAAAATAACTGATTCTGTTTCAACAATTTATTCTTAAACCTGAGCTTCCTTCACTGTAATGATTAAATTCGTCTTGATCATGCATGAAACTTTCTTTTGTGGCTTTCAGCTTTAATAGTGTGCATTTTAAGCACTTTAATGTTTCAGTTTTATTTTGATTGGGAAATAGATGTAAATAATTTAAATATAATGTTTTCAATAGACACGGCTGGGTAATTGCTCCTCCATGTGATAATGACATTAGTTTACTTCAATGATTGTTTATGGGAGAAAAGAATGAAAGGATGGAGCAGAATAGACATCATTGATGAATGGTCGAGGGAGGTAGTTTGTCACAGTCATTATAGGGGTGCGGTAGCCCAGTGGTTAGTGCGTGGGACTTGCACTCGGTAGGCCCGGGTTCGATTCCTGCCACTGCCAAAACTACTGCCATGTTCAAGCGGAGTACGATCACGTTAAACATGTAGGTCCGTAAGTCCTTCCGAGAAGTTGGTGGTAGGGGAAGGAGGATATGGTACCTGTGGATGCCTCCCCCACTGAGTTTCAATCTAAATTAGGTGGCACTTCCTGGCCGTCCAAACAGTTACCTTACACCTTTCTGATAGGTCGGACGGTCTGGGTCTCAACAACAACAACAACAGTCATGATAGGGACTTATTAGGTAGGAAACATGAGATGATAGTGGCTACATGAGAAATAGTTTGTCTAGAAAAATTTCACTGTAATGCAAAATCATGACATTACCCCCCCCCCCACACACACACACACACACACACACTCATTGGCTTTCCAGATTTTAAAGATGCGGTTCTTCTACAAAAGAAACTTACATTTTATATTTTTAAAAACAGTAGCTTTAAAAAAAGACAGGATGCATTTTTCAGTTTTAAAAAAGGACAGGGTGGCATACCCTTAGAAAAATGCCTAACAAGAATAATACATTTCTGTGTTAATCCCCATTTTATTTTAAATATTATTTTTTCATATCAATAGTTTTTTATTTAGGTAAACATTTGATGTTTTAATTTACTGCCTGAAACTAATTAAAATTATTAAAAAATTAAGATATTTGAAAATAAGTTTATTTTTAAATAACTTTATTTGGAGTCAGAGTTGGTATAGTTTTACTGACTTTGACTTCACAGACCTGGTTAGTCATATAAGATTTTTTTTTATTTACATGACTTTTAGTGCACTTTTAAACAATCTGGTGGTATTTAGAGACCATTAGATAGTTTAAAACTAAACAGGCCACAACAGACTTCTATATAATCAATAAAATAAATATAACTAAATAATAAATGTAACTAATGTAAATATATATATATATATATAACTAATGTAAAATATATGTAACTAATTAAATATAAAACATATATAATATTTAAATACCTAGGTAAAGACTATTTTATGCCAAACTTGAAATACAAAATTATACAGTTCTGTTAATCTAGTAGTTTGATAGATGTTTAAATAAAAATTACAAATTTACTACACATTAACAAGATTGCTCAGAGCTATTATGCGAAAGTCCTGGTGTTATATGCATAATAAAATTTTATCTTGAGTTTTTCTTTTTTTTTAACTATCTTAATTTAGCCTTAGATTAACCAATTTTGTTTTACTAAAAAAAACCTTGACCAAAGTAATATTTTTATATGTTTTATAGTAATGTGGGAAACACCGAGATAAAAGCATTCAATAAAACAATTAAATTAAGAGGATTAATTTAATAATTAAATTTATTTGAAATTTAATAATAAAAATATATGTTAAACTGAAATTTTAACAACTTTATAATTTGATTAAAACTCATAAAAACCATAATCAATGTTTTATAGCTAAATATATCTAACACTATTTTCCAAAAACAAATTAAGATACTAAGGCAGTATATAGAACTGTGTATCAGTGGGATTAGACATTTATTTTGCTACACAAAGTAACTCACTGGCCCTTTTGATGCATTATTCATACCTGAGCTTTTGCTTATTTTGAATGTTTTGATTATTAGCTAACAATATCAATCTAAACAGGCCAGAGTTCTGAATACAGCCTTTGAATCAACAAGGAAGGGCATATAACAATATTCCAAAATATGAATTATATTATTAAAAGTAATTGTAAAATTTATGACACAGCTATTTTAATGTTATTAAATAACAATAAAATATTTCATATTCCTTTAAAATCATAAATATAAAAGTTAATTATAGATTGCATCATTAAAACAGAATTAAATTTAATGAATTAAAAAACTAATTTAAAATCATGCTTAAAAATAGGAATTTTTTTTTTTGTTAATCGTAAGCTTCACAATTAACTCATTATTGCATTATGGTGGTACATACATTGAAAAGCATTATTTTTGATAACATAGTCATGTTTTGCTCAGTAAAAGCTATAACTTTTAAAAGACAGGTATGCTTTTCTATGAAGCTTTTTCATCTAATACTAGATGAGGCACAAATTTAACATCACTATATCAGTAACAACTTTAAAAATCATATTAAAAAACAAAATTTCAGCAAATAATTTTTGGTAAATCCGGAGATCAGGTCACCGCAAATTTTTTTCTATGTACAAAATCGGGCCAAGTTGGCTTGTGGTTGGCGCTTTCTTCCGTGTTTTGAAATTGGCTCAACCCATCCTCAGTGATGTCATTTACCGTCATTAGAAATAGGCTCCTCCTACCAAAATGAGGTTTTGGTAGAAGAACCCTATTTCTAAAGACAGACTATTGTGTTTGTTCTAAACAAGATTTTCTAATATAAATGATAATTTAATTTAACTTAAATAACAGTGAATAATACTCAAAAAAACGTTACAAAATCAGATTTTTGTGTATTTTAAGAAAATTAAATAACTTTATAAAACTGCAGAATAAAAAAATTAATAATACTCATGTAAACGTTCCAAAATCAGATTTTTGTAAAATTTAATATTTTTATGCTACAATTTTATCTGTGCATATCGCACGTATCAAGATCGCTTTCTCCATCTAACTGAGAATCCATATAAAGGAAGGGGTTCGACCTACAGGTCCGTGTAAGGGCAGGGATTCGATCTAAAGATCGAAAATTGTGGAACGGATGTATCGGTGGTCCGTACAAGGGCAGGGGTTCGACCTAAAGGTCGTTCTACACCGGAACGGGGCCCCCAGTGATCTCCGGTTTATTAGGAACGGTCGCCTGCGGCACCCAGACACAGAATATGCTACAATTTTATCTGTGCATATCGCACGTAGCAAAATCACTTTCTCCAAAATAAATCATATAACGAAAGAACAAGCAAACACGCACAACAATGGCCAAAAATATTGATAGAAATGTTCTTTTACATTAAAAAACTGTAGCAAACACAAAAACGTATTCTTATTGGATGTTACACAATTTCCGCCGAAAACATCCGATACAAGAGATACACGTAGCAAAATAACTTTCTTCAAAATAAATCATATAACGAAAGAACAAGCAAACATGCACAACAATGGCCAAAAATATTGATAGAAATGTTCTTTTACATCAAAAAACTGTAGCAAACACAAAAACGTATTCTTATTGGATGTTACACAATTTCCGCCGAAAACATCCAACACAAGAGGTTACCAGATTGCAACATAAAGCGCTCACAAAGTGCGTGGCGTCCTCTCCGATTTAACCTCGCAAAGTGCGTGGCGTCTTCTCCGATTTAACCTCGCAAAGTGCGTGGCGTCTTCTCCGATTTAACCAAGGTGACCTAATCTCCGGATTAGCCTAATTTTTAAATAAAATCTACCATACTCATAACATAAAATGATTGGGCAAAAATATTTACTGAATATCATTTTTTATCTCCTAAATTTATATAAATGACAGTTAGAAAGAAAGAAATTTTTTATATGCAGAGCTAGGATTGTTTATGGGTGAAGCATTTTTAGCCTCAATTACTTTAGTTTTAATATATAATGCTAGTACAGAAGTAGTGACTTGTGTATCGATTTTGTGTGGCACAACTGAAATATTTATAATCAAACTCAAATTTTCAATATTTATGCTAACTTTTTAAAGACATACATTAAAAATAAAGGTATAATAGTTAGAGTTAGATTCTAATTCTTTTACAGTTTTGTGCCATCTCAAGAATGGATGCATAAGCCACTATTATAGTAAACATTTTAAAAAGTGCTAGGGGGTGCAAATACTTTTAGGGGTACTTAGCACCCTTAAGACCCTCAACCTCTAGCTCAACAAATAATAAATTTCATTTCCCTTAAATATATATAAAATACATTTTGAAAGTTATATTATGTAGTCTGAACAAGATGCATCATTTCAAGCTACTTTTAAACTTGTAAAAATTACTGATCCAGTATAAATATGTAGCAAGCAAGCATTGCATTAGACAGAAGATGACTAGTTATGAAATAATTCATATTCATAATATTTCACTTTGTTCCTCGTCTTCAGATAGAGAAAAATTGCTATTGATGTTAAAACTTCGACCAATCCGTAAATCAGCAAAAGATTGGTTAGGCATAGAAGAGTGACCATCAACAGAATTATTAACTCCATCTACCAAATGACTAGCATCAGACGGAAGCTTTCTGTCCATTTTGGAGGCATGTGATCGAAGGGGCCTACTTTTGGGACGAGAAGTTCCATGCTTTACAGCTTTATATGGCAACTTTTTCATGGCACTTAAAAGCTTCTCCACAGTAGGCGTATATGTGGCTACATCCTCTGCTATGCTGCATCTGTGATTAAGAAGCTCAATTTGTTGATCTTTTTCACGTAACAAATGTTCAAGCTTTTTTATCCTGTCCCTTAATTGATCAATTATAGTGGTTAAATCATGTATTTCTGCATCTTTCAAATCAGTTATATCTCTAATTGTACTCTGCAGTAGTTCGTCTTTCCTTTTTAAAGTTTCCGACTGCTCCCTTGTTGTAGATTCTAAATCCATTACACGTTGGTGTAAAAGTTGTAAATGATCATTGGCTTCTTTAATGCTTGTACGATTCGGGCTGGGATTAACTGTACGGTTCGAAGAAAACATAATTAGTTAAAGTAACTAGAAATTGTCTGCAGAGCAACTGGATTGCAGATGAAATTTAATGAAGTACATTACCAAATACCATATCAGCACATTTAAATGGCATTTTCCTATTATAACTATTTTTTAATAGGAAGAAGTTTGTGTTCCCACAAATCTCCATACATGTACGCTTATTGAAAAGCCGACAAATAATTCTTGTACCTCAATAACACAGATTTTCACTGAAATAACAAAAATTTAAAAGGAAATCATCATCATCCACTGCAGTTGACAAAAGTTTTAACTGGAAGCAAACAGTTAACTGAAATATTTTACGGTCACGGTTATAAAACTTCCTTTTGCCTTATTTTAGTTTTACCTTTAATTTTTATCAACGCATTGAATCTTTTGTCAAATAGATATTTATTTTGCTGGATTTATACGAGACTAATTGCAAAGGAAAATGGTTGCTTATTGAAAAATGAGTTTTACAGAAAAATTAATTTTATGAAAGCGAAACAAATCATTTGTGAACGTTCCGGAGCAATCCAATCCATACGTCTGTTCTCTCATCAGCTGAGATTTTCAGGAAGATTTTAGTTGTCATGGCGGGAGCTGTTATAATAAGAATTATGTGTTTAGTAATCGGTGTTTACACTATTTATCATGAACGTTTTCTATGGCCCAAATTGTGATATCTATCGTTGTCACTGTTGTATCTTTAATGCCGAATGGAAAGAGAGGAAGCCACTGAAGGAACATCATTTTTTCATTTAGGAGATGATACACGGCCTTTAGATAACTGGTTGACTGAAACTGAAGATGATGGTCCTCTCGTTTTCCACCGTGTTAATTCTAAAGAAATTATTTATCAAACACGTAAAAAGAAGGCTAAAATTATCGGCAAATATGTTATGGGTGATATTTTGGGGGAAGGATCCTATGGGAAAGTTAAAGAAATGCTGGACTCAGAGACTCTTTGTAGAAGAGCCGTTAAAATATTAAAAAAGAAAAAACTGAGAAAAATACCAAATGGGGAACAAAATGTTCAAATGTAAGAAATATCAAATTTCATTTTCTTGTTCTTTTTTCAGTAAGTTTGGTTGCTAGTCAAAATTACAAAAGCTATATCTCATACCTAATCAAAGTAATTTAAAATGGTTGCACACGTTTATATTTAATTTTTACAGTTGATTTATAAAGTTTTAAATACGAGAACTATGCGGTTTTGTTTCCTTGTATATAGGCTTCATCTCTCGGTCTGCTTAGTGGTATATAGTATGCTGTATTTAATACATTAAATTGTTAAATTATTATAATTGCAGAAAGAGATGTAAATTATTTTAGATGGTTGATCTTTACATATTTCAATTTTATCGCCATCATTTAAAGCCAAATAAAGTATTGAAAGTTCCATATCAGTAATGGATTTGCTTCTAGTATTAGACATCCATTCACTATAAATTTCTTTATACTAAAATATTGCATGCAGCCTTTTAATTTTGTTATTAATTCTTATTTATAAGATGGGATATTGTCGAGGAAATATTTGGGTAAATAAGATTTTGCGATGGAGGATTTTCTAAATTAATGATTATCTGAATGAGTAATATCTATCATGAAGGATTTTCTAAAGATGTACTTGCTATTTTAAATGTGTACATTTTTAAAGGGTTATTGCAATCCTCAGAATCTTTTTATTGTTATAAATATTTTAAAGACCTATGTACTTACTTAATTTTTAGGATTGAATTAATTTTTAATTGTTGGATGCAAAGAATGTTTTTTCTTTTGTAATCCATTAAGATAGTTGCAGGCATGTGTAATCATTTGTGTATGTTTTTTTTCTTTCACAGTTTTAAAATTATGCTTATTGCATAAAATCATAGTGGCTGTGCATTGGTAAAGGTGCTTGCTCAAAAACTGAATTGGAACCCTAAAATGTTCTTAAACTGTATTCCATTAATCAAATGGGATTATTAAAAATAGAGGTATTTTCTGTATTTCCAGCAGAAAACAAATTCAGTACTGGTGTTCATTATTGAATTTGTTTTCTGCTAGGTTTTTTTTTTATTTTATTTTAAGGTGATAAAAAGGAAACAAATAGGTGAAAAATTAAGTTAAATCATTGAATTCACAATTAAATTTTTTGGATTTTTATTTATAATTCAAATTAGAAGATCTTTAAGGGTGTGTGACACTGCAGCCTATAGCATATGCTATATGTATGGCACCTATAATATCATAAATTTGTTTCTTTAACAGTTTAATGAATGAACTCAAGAAAACACTACTTTATATGCACTTGCATATATTTCTGAATTCATTCCATGAATATTGTATTTGCATGCAGACATTATCACGAAAGTGATTAATCATGGCTCTGTGATGCATAAAATGTGTTTATTCTTCAAAAACTTTAACTTACATTTTTGATGCATCACAAAAATTTCCCTCTATATGTTTAAGGAAAGTTATAAAATATCTACTAGTTTCAGAATTAAAATTGAACTTCCTTCTCCAGAATAAAATTATGATATATCTAGTCCATTAAGCAAAGAGAGACCGGTTCTTTGGCTTTGCTTGGTAAGCTGTTTAGTATTTCTTATTCTTACAAAGAAAATTCAGATAGTTTCCAAAACTGGTAGATATTTTTTATGTTTAGTTTCTATGAAATTTTCTCGTTCCAGGTATTTGCTTTAAAGAGAATCAAAACCATATAAAAACTAGGGATTGATTGAATATCTTTTTTGTAAATTGTATTGAATAGAAAATTTTACAACAAATGAAGAAAAAGCAAAATTATAATTATAAATCTTTATCTAAAGTTAATTATTTAATAAAACATAGAAACCTTTATTGGCATGGAAAAGCACGCTTTTCAACCACTCAGGAAAACAAATTGTTAAAGATTACAGTCCAAAAACAAAACCATATTTTATGAAAATTTTGAAATTAAAAAGAAATATGTTTACTATAAAAATAGAAAAGTTGCAAAATGGGTGAAAGTATATCCTAGCTAATATTGTTCCTCACAATGAGACATTTTTGAAAAGCCGCCATTTAAATAAGTCTGACTAAACTCTTGCAGTTCTTTTAAGTAACTCATTGTTATTCCATAAATAAAAACGAAAATAGGAAGCGATTTAGGAGGTAGGGGGGCACATTTGAACAATTTTTTGGGAAATCATTTTATTGCAGACTTGAAGTTTAGTTATTTTTGAATATCACACTGAAAAAGCAATACATCTCTAAATCATGAACCTAAAACTGAAAATTTCCTGAATAAAATAAATGTGTTGTAAAGTTTTAAAAAATTTAAATTTTTCTGTTAAAGCCTCAAGCCTGCCCCATGTAGAGGTACCTTTGAACAAATGAAGAAACATGAAGTATTTAAGAGTTTTAACTGAAGACTGCACATCTTAAAAAAAATACAAGATAATTAGAATATAATGAAGCAATTATATAATTACTACGTATATTATTTAACAAAATTTATATCCATCAAAATTAGTATCAAAGCACATAGTAGAATCAGCATGTAAGGATCATCGAGGTAGTATATAATGGAGAGAGCTTAAGGGTTGCAATCGGGGCCAAAGATAAAGGGAGTTGTAGTCAGGACGAATTTCCTGAGAACCCGTTTTCTTCCGACTGTGACCCTGTACATTTCAATGGCGATTTCTGACCGAGAGCGTGTTTGAGAAATATAAATAGTAAAATAATGGCTATGTACTGTTGTGCTTACGGCTGCAAGGAAAAGCATGTAAAAGGAGGACTTTACTCTTTCCATGGGAAAGTTTTTTTTTTCATTATATATCTTACAAATATAGTTAAGAAGTAATTTTGCTAGATTTTAGCGTGGTGCATTTCATTTGGCTATTAATTTTATTGCTTTTAATGCTATATTATTAGAAGTTTTGCTCTATTTTTGGTGTTTGTGATATTGCAGAAGACTTATAATATCATTCTAATACTTTAAAAAAACATTCGGAGTACTTTTGTGATAGTTATAGAGCTATTTTCGGTATCCTCATATGTTTTCCCTTCGAGGTAGAACTTGGCGATGTTTGGCGACGTTTGGCAAGATTGGGTGGCTAGGGAAGAAACATAGGGTGTTTAGATAATGAGCGTAAAGACGTGTCGGATGATAAAATTTTACTTTCAAAATAAAATATAATAGTTTACATTCATTGAAAATGTCACTTAGATTTTACATCACAATTTTTCAGTGCATTTTATATAAAGATATATGATCTGAAATATGAGCATGATCTCATTTCTAGTTCAAAGTAAATTGTACTTAATAAGTCGATGTTATTAATCTTATCCATGAGATTGCCCCCCCCCCCCCCCCCCCTTCACTCTCTCTGCATAAATTTTATACATGCCGATGTTGGTTAGAATTAATTTCATATAAACATCTCGATTGTTCACAAATTAAATATAAAAGGATATATCATCAAACTCCCAGTGTAGTAGAAGTATTTTGGTATTACACTCTTGTTTAGTTTTCGAGAAAGAAATATGCCTTGCCCAAAGAAATATTTGAATCACCGACTTCTTGATCACGCGTTAGCAATCTATTAAATGAGAAATATTAACTCTAAAAGAACCTTACATTCTCCTCATCATAATTTAAGTAATAGGCTTTTTGATCTAGAAACAGCTCTACCAATATAAATATTTTTACTTACATCATGTTTTATGTACCAAAGTCGTGTTTCAGAGTCTTTCAAGTGCGACTAATATAAATTGAAGTCCAAATTATTATAATTACAGAAATTTGACGAAAATAAAGCTATAGGGACACCTAGCTTAGGTGATTCAAAAGTAATAATTTTATATTGAAATAATTTTATATTGAAATAGGACTACATATATCATCTTCATCAACTAGTTACAACATGATTTAAATGAAATAATATCACACTAAAAACTCAAAAAAAGGAAGGAGGGGGGGGGGGGGGTAATGGGAATTAAATAAAGATGTAGTCAGGAGGAAGAGATGAAAAGGCAATAATTGTTACACATATTTTAATATTTTTTAGTTCGTATGAGATAAAATAGCGAATATATATATATATATTTCCCTATATAAGAAATATTATAAAGTTTTATATTTTTCAGTTTTCCTCGGGAAAGTTAAATATTTTATTATTGCAAATATTACATTGTTTTATATTTGACGGTACACATACAATATATTAAAATAAATTAGATGTAAAAATGACTCAGTCGTATTACGCCTCAAAGTAGATATGGATAATGCTAACATAACTTTCAGAGATAAAGTTTATCTGGATAAAAGTGAAGAATTCTACATTTTAAGCAAGCATGCACACAATTTTTTCATATACTTTATAATTGCTTTTAAATATATTATACATATTCTTCAATTTGTATACTTGTAATCTATTTCATATCATATTTTATTTGTAATTGCTTTGTAGGTCAAGTTGTTTTACAAAAATGACTTCATTAACAAAATTATTCTTTAGTAATAAAATTTTTTGGTAATAAAAATATTCTAATCCTATTTCGTATTTTTCTTCATACATATTTTTTAAAATCTTATAACGTATAACACGTGTAATAACTTCCCATTCATCCTCGACTTTAATAGAAGTTAAAAAAAAAACAGAAGGTACACTACACAGTTTAGGCGATAAATCGCCAAATCATGAAAGTCCTTCTCCTCCTCGTCCTTACTACACCTTCTCAGTGTTTGTCCATGCTACTAGCATGGGGAAGATAGGACCGCACTCCCTCCATATATACTAACTCGTTGGTAAGGATCCTGCAATTATTATTTTTGGTTGGAGTAACATTTTTTACAATATCCTCAAATTCCACCGAACTGATGTCTGACGCCTCTGGGAAATAAAATTATAATCATTTCTTTTCTAATAAAGAATCTATCATTAACTTCTGTTTTATCCTGTAATTACAATTCAATCTGACCAACATAGTAAACATTTTTTTTTTTCTGTATGAAATTGAATTAAAATAAAATCATTAATGTTCAAATCCTCTAAAATAAGAAATTTCAGGCTTTGCCCCCCCCCCCCCCACCCCCCACCCCCTTTTTTTTTACATAAATTCTAACCATTTTGTTAAAGGGTTTTCTATAAAACAAAATCGGAACTATATATAGTTGTAGTTAGCTATAACTTAAATACATTTTTACGCTACAAACATTGTCAATATTTTGTGAAGGGAACTTAAATTTTATATAAAAGTAAATGATAACATGCTAGATAATAATTACAGTACTTAAACACATTGTTCATATATTATTGAATCTTTAATAGTAAAATGATTCATAAGTAATTTGCAGTTTTAATCTTCACAGTAAATTAAAAAATAATTATATTTAGACACTTACATAACTTTTTACTATGTAGTTTCTATTGTTCAATGGTACCCCGATTTTTCTGTTCAAAGGCGTCCCACTACATGAAGTTTAGTACTATCAATAACTCAGTTAAGCTTACATATTTGAATAAATCAAAGCTTGTAATTTAAAATTCCAATCTTCAGTTAAATAATTTGGTTAAAATCAGATAAACATTTGGTTAAAATTTTAGTTAAAATACTCTCAACCTTAAACTTACAACTTTATTTTGATAAGTTTAGATTTAAGAGGAAAAAAAATACATACCTTGCCAGATAACAACAATATATTTCTTAATCATGTGAGCCTAAATCTGAAAATTTCCTAAATAAAATAAATGAGTTGTAAAGTTTTAAAAAATAGAAATTTTTCTGTTCAAACCTGCCCATGTAGGAGTACCTTTGAACAAATGAAAAAGCATGAAGTTATTAGAGCTTTTTTGTTCTTTTTTAGTGAGAATGCACATTTTTAAAAGAATACAAGATAATTAGTATAACATGAAACAATTCTATTATTACTACATATATTATTTAACATCCATTATTTTATATCCATCAGAATCAGTATCAAAGCACATTGTAGAAATCCTCCAATTATTTTTGGTTGAGATAACTTTTTTACAATATCCTCTAAATTCACCAAACTTATATCTGATCGCTCTGGGTCAATCTAACCAACATAGTGAACAATCGGTTTTTTTTTTTTTTTTTTTTGTGTGTGTGTATGAAATTGAACTAAAATAAAATCATTAATGTTCAAATCTTCTAAGATAAATTTCAGTCTCTGCCCTTTTTTGACATAAATTCTAACCATCTTATTAAAGGGTTTTCTATAAAACAGTAAATTCTTAAATAATTATATTTAGATACTTGCATAACTTTTTACTATGTAGTTTTGATTGTTCAATTGTGCCCCAACATTTTTGTTTAAAGGTGCCCCATCACATGAAGTCTAGCACTATCAACAACTACTCGGTTAAGCTTACATATTTGAATAAAACAAAGCTTGTAATCTAAAACTCCAATCTTCAGTTAAATATTAAACAATCAGTTAAAATTATAGAGTTAAAATGCTCTCAACTTTAAGATTACAACTTTATTTTGATAAGTTTAGATTCAAGAGGATAAAACACCTTGCTCAGGCAATAGCATACCTTGCTCAGACAACAGTATCCAAGAAAACTGGTAGAACTTTGGCTACTTTGTTATATTAAAAGAATAGTAATATGCTGCCATTTATATCTAAACAACAATATTTATTTTAAAGAAAATATTTAGGGTGGTTCAGAGGTACCCCCTCTCCCCTAAATAATAAATCTATAAAAATAATTATAAAAGTTCTTTAAATTGATCGTTTTTTATTCAAAAACACAACTGCATTAATATTTAATTCTATATTTTGTGACTTATAAAACTCTGATTTTTGTTTATTTATCTTTAATTTGGCTCTTGTGTTACTAAGGCTAAAGGTTGCCTACTGATTCTCTGAGCTATTATTTCATTTAGAACTTATTAATTTTCTTTTCAACCTTGAGTGATACATAAAGCTATGTATATTTAAGTAGATAAATTAATAATACTTAAAATCATATTCAGTAGTTACTTTTAGTGCCCTGTACTTATTGGTATTTGAATCCTTTTTTAGGGAAATTTTGTTGTTGAAACGACTTGATCATAAGAATGTTATAAAATTAGTCGATGTTTTGTACAATGAAGAAAAGCAGAAAATGTATATGATAATGGAATACTGTGTTTCTGTCCTCCAACAAATGCTGGAAAATTTACCAGAAAAGAAGTTTCCAATTAGGCAAGCACATGGGTAAGTTAAAGCATTTGTTTTCATAGCATACAATGTTAGTTTTACAAACTATTATTTACAGTTATTACATAAAAATGAAGTAACTCCTCATATTGTTCTTATTTATTTCATTCTATTGAATTAATCCAAATATAAAACATGCTCAAACTGCTGCTCAAAAGCTAAAAAAAAATAAAACTTTCTTAAGCACAGTAATTGATAAAGGGATCAAACTGGTTTTGGAGGCAAAAATTTCCTCAGTCAGAATAAAAAGATAAGAGTATGAGAGCAATTACCTCAGTCAAAGCAAAAGAAGGGCTCTGTTATCAGAGTTACACATGTGATACAAGTTACTATGTGATACAGAGTTACACATGTAATTGCTGACATTGCCTGCCATCTAGAAAATAAAATTTAATTGATAAAACCATGGCGTTGCCTTTCATTACCAATTCAAAGTGAATTACTGTTCATTCATTTCGGTTTGGGTGGTTACTTGCTTTGGTTTGATAATAATGAGCCACAACTTGGTTTTTCCTTTCAATTTTATTTTTACTGGCATTGCCATACTATCTTGTTCAGGTTTGTATCTCTGGCAACAGAAACCTATCTTGCTTTGACTGAGGTGATTACTCTCATGTTCTGTGTTTTCATCCTGAAGAAAGTTTTGGCCTCTGAAATCATTTAATGCCTTTATCAATTAATTACTGTATTTAATGGAGTTTTATTTTTCAAAATAAATGCAGTTGAGCCCACTTGTAACTAGCTTATAGTAATTTATAACTTATTAAGAAGTTTTGGGTCTTAATATCATAAGATTGCAGCTTTCTATATGATTATGAATTGTAACAATTAATGAACAAATATTTTGATCTTTTAAACTGGGATATGAACAGGTGACTCAACTGTATTGCTTTTCATGCACCTTTTGAACTATAAGCTTTTGTTATTCTTGATAGAATTATATATGGAAACATTTCATTTTTCTCTTTATTTTAAATCTTTTTTTTTTTTTTTTTAATTCAAAATAACAAATTTGGTTTAAATCTCTTACTTTAATTCTCATTTAAATATATTTAGACAAAGAGAGAAAAACATTTAGTGCTAGTAGGTTTGTATTGAAGAATGCACAGTTTCAGGGCAACCCTGATTTCCACCTGATTCGCCATTCAATACCGTGAGACTAGCAGTTGGATTTACCATTCATAACAATTTATCTTGCACTTTACTAATGTTATTAATGATAGCTTTGAGCATGATTAAATTGTGTTAAACAAGTAATGTCTAGTTATGAAGTCATGTGCAAATATCCAACAAGAGTGCTCTGTCAAATAAAAAAGGAAGATTTAAGTGGCCTTTGTAGTAAGGAGGGTTTCACATAATACATAGTTTTTTGATGTACAATAACTTTTAAATTGTAAAATTAATAAAATTAAAATAACTTTATTAAAAGCAGCATATATATATATATATATAAAAGTAATAGTATCGACTGATTTTTGAAGGCAAAAAACAGCCTTCTGTTCAGAACACACAAGAAGCTCAACCTTCACTCATCATAGAAAAATCAGCAACTGATGCAAGAATAGCAAATGTAGCAGTAGTGAAAGAGTATTGCCAATGGCGAGATAAGAAAAAAGGGTTAAAGAAACCCAGGTGGAAGGAACAAGAGGTGGGACATAATGAATGAATGGTAAAATACCAAAGAGGAAAGCTTTTGTCCAATAAAGGATTCATATCACTTGTTCAGTAGTTCATAAAAGCTCAAATTAAAAAACCTGGACAAGGATGAAAATTACTGAAATAAGAAGGAAGCAAGCAAAATCAAAAAATTAAACCAGAGATTTCCAAACAGGAGATAAGAAAGGATAATTATCATTAAACCTTTGTGGATGGTGGCATTCTGCATATGCTGTGGCCCAAAGAATGTAGCACTTTTCATTCAAACTGTTCCCAAAGGATGACACAATTTTTTCACTGTGCTTAACTCCCGAGAAAGATTCATTGAAAGTCACTCATTCAATGCATTTTTTTTTTTTTAGGGACAAAGAAAATCCTTATTTTCCATTTGATGTATGCATTCCATGCAAATTATCTTTTATTGAAATATTAAAAATTTAAATGATTAAAATTTACTTAACTTGATTTAAATAGTTATTTTTAATGAAGGAATATTATTTGAATGTTTTTTCTTAGAACTTTATATTGCTAATAAAGTTTATGCACAATTTTTACAAGAAAATAATGTTGCTATTTTCACTAATTAATATGCCTTTCATGTGTAATATATTTCAAAACATGGATACAGAGACATTATATTTCTTTGCAAATCTTTGTAGTTTAAAAACTGTCTGTGCATTCATCAGAAATATCAAAGTTCCATGAATCTTCACTACTTTCATTAATTCTGCATTATTTTCATTACTGTCCTGTTTGATTACCATGTTAGTATATTCCTCCAGAGAAAGAAAGCGTCATGACCCAGCCATTCTTTTAACTGAAATAACCTGATGAATTCACTACTGCCACATTCTTCTAAAACCCAAACTTGAAAGAAGATACCCTCTTACATCCCAATAATTCACCCATGCAATCAAGTTAAAATCAAAACGAGAATCTATACTCAATTATAACATAAGAGTCTGCAAGAAATGATCTGTTTGTTTATATTACAAAGCAACATTTCACTGCTCTACATAAAATGATGATTCATTAGCCCCCCCCCCCCCCCTATACTAAGATTAATATTGGCAAAATCCATTGGAAATGTTAAAATGGACATTTAGCACCATCTAGTATTAAAATAAATTCAAATAAAACATTTCTTATGAAAACATGCATTTGTGTCAATCATCCTTTAGGGCAAATATCTCCTCGATGGGAATGAGTGAATGTCATTTTTGAATGCAGTTTCGCAGCCGACTCGCAGTCATTTCTGCTTTCCGCAAAAGGTTAATAAGGGATTTTAACTGAGAAACAATTGAGAAACTTTCAAGAAAGTCCAATTTAAAAATAGAATTAGAAGTACAGTACAGGATCTATTATCTGGAATGTTTGGGACTTCAGGCATTCTGGATAAGGGGTTTTTCCGTAATTTGGAACACTTTTTCTAAAACTTACTGGAATGGTCTCAAATCTCCTTATAGAAAATAATTCATTTTAAAAACATAAATGTATTAAAAAAAGCTTTTTTACAATCTATATGGGTTAACTAAAATGCAAATTACATGTAATTATATTATCAAATTTAGTGATTAAGAAAAATTATGAAAGAAAAAAATGTCTGGAAAAAGTTGATTATTCAGGGTAGTTATTAGAACTCTTTTTTTTTTTTTTTAATATTTTAACTAAAGTGGGCCCTCGCCATATTCATCTAATATTTTGGCAGAAGCACCTTTGTTCATATGTTTCAAAATATTTAAAGTACTTTTAATAAAATTAAGATGAGAAGGATGTTCATTTTTAATTGAAATGAGATATTCAACTATGGGTGCAAATATATCAAATTCTAACTTATGCTCTTCAAATGTGTTTCTAATAAGCCTTATAATTCTAAATGCCTGAATAAATAAAAAAAATTTAATTTCGTTATCCTAAACATATATCTCATTTTCACCAACAATATGTTTAAAAGATAATATCCCAGCATAAAAAGCACAAAAAATATAAAAATATTAGTGGATGGAAGCAGATTGAAAAAATGGAAAATATTTAAAAATAAAACGAAATATACCGGCAATCGTGTTTAAATAAAAAAAATTTCGCGATATTTCTAAACTGTCTTCTATAAATTTCTAATTAATAAATGTAACACGTTAAAACCCTATAAATATACTGCAATGGAACTTTTTGCTAGGGTCAATTTTCGGTCCAAAATAGCCATTTTCATCCAAATAATAGGATTTAATTGAAAATGATTTTGATCTTGGAATTCCATCAACGTTTTTTAAAATATTGAAGATGTGTATATTTCCACGGAGATAAAAAAAAACAAAAAAACATGGATTTTCCCGAGAAAATGACAAGTTTATTGCTTATGTTAAGTATTTAAAGAGATCAATCAGAAGGCCCTAAATGACATTTTATAGCTGCTATACTTTTCTCTGCATTTCGGCAAAAGTTAACTCTCATTAATTTCGGGAATTCCTTACTTAAACGTACTTTCTATCATCTCGTAAATGCGTTGATGACTCTCTTTTTTTCATCTTTTCCAATAAATGTTTATTAAATTGTGCAAAATAGTGTGAATTCTGCGCGGCACATCGTGTTTGAAGAGCGTAGGATTTCTTTAGCGATATCGGGATATTTATAGCGAAAAAGTTGGAATTCTTTTACCGAAAATCAAAATCCCGGAACAAAAAGCAGAAAAGAAAATGTAACGAATTCGGAAAAATCAAAACCTTTGTGCCTAGTGTGCTCTGCCCTATACACCCAGAAAAAAATGAAACGCCATTAGAAAAGCACCTTGCCGCGACTTGTCCGTAACTAACTCCTGTATTATACTATACAGGAGTTAGTTACGGACAAGTCGCGGCTCCTATCGAAACTAGTGAAGAATGGAATGACGCGTCTCGCCGTCAATGTGACGGTCTCGCCCGTGCCGGATCGTCACCTCCGAGAGCTACTATCAGGGGTGACGGCCGGATGCAGCCGCTTAGGAAATTTTTAGGAAAAACAATGCTACTTCCGATATTTTCTGGAAAAGAGGAATTGTGGAACTTCTCAGAAAAAACATGATCCACGGAATATTTTCATTCGCTATCGTGAGAATTCCTCGCGTTCGTTTCCGAAATTTAAAAAGAATCAGCGGCGGCGAGTGCGCGCGGCATTTTTTTCTGCGCAGGAATTTTGAATTTCGTGTGCGGTTTGCGCGTCCTATTTCAAACCCTCTAAAATAGTAGGTTTCAATGCATTTTTTTTTTTATTAATATTGCTAATTAAAGCAAAAAAGCATTTGGCGGGATTTTAAACAAAAAATCGCTATTTGGTGCAATATTTAGCAAATAATTGCTTGTTGGCGCAGAATTTGGCATTATTTTGCCGTATTCCGGTTTTGGGAGAGTCCGGATATTGGAACGCCGGATAAGAGGTCGCGTACTGTATAAACAGTCTTAGCTTTGGAAAAATTATAAACATAATTAGAGTCCCAAGTATGTTCTGTAATTGCAGACTTAGAAACTTCTTTTTTAAAACATGTCTCATGTGTTCCTTAATATGAAATTTAAGAGCTCGTTTTGTTTGATCAATATAATCAAAACTACATTCACAAGGAGTGTGATAAGCACCCCCTAACGATTCAACACAGGAATGGAGTATTTAAAAGAAGGTAAATTAATTTTGTTAAGAGGTTTAAAGGCACACTGAAAATTGAAATGGGAGAGAATATTGGTGACCTTATTGCTAACAGAAAAGGTAAAACATTAGAATTGTGTAGCAAACCACTTGACATTGAAGGTTAGAAACTAAATTTGGTTTGTTAAATTTATGCAATGCCATGCCCACAATAGTGGTATTGTAGCCTCTAGAAATGGCCAATATGCGAGATTTCAGATAATCAGTCTCACATTGAAGTGTTTGAGAATTAGAACACAAATTTAAGGCACAATAAAAGTAAGTGTGAAAAGCAAGAAGACTTGCTGAACAGGATGATTAAAATGAGCATAAGGAGGCATGGAAACAGAAAAAGTTTACGGGGGGAAAAAAAGTTGAGAAAGTGGAATTATTTCTCGTAACAAGAACATCATGAAAATATATTTAATTATTACATTCCTCGTCATGAGTACACTGAATGCAAGGATCAATGAAATAAATTAATTCGTTAATGACCGGTGAGTGATGGAAGAAGTGTTTCCACTAAACTGCATGTAGCGAGAATTGTTTGCTACTCCAGCCCCAGGCACTTTTTGATGCTAAGCCTAACACGAAAAAATTGTAATAAATAAACAATGCCTTAAAATACATCTACCATTATCACAGAAATACATGGTTGTTATTGCATTTGATTGACTTGCCTTCACCATTGTTTTTCTAATGTAAGTCTTGAAAACTTGCTTGTTTCGTTGACTATTACTTGTATAATATCATCACTGAAATATGGATTAAAGAATTAATTTCCTCTAATGAGGTTTTGAAATGTTTATATTTAGTCCCGAGTTCAGAGAACTGAATAGATGGCAGATCTTCGATATTTGAACTCTAATTATCTGTACAAAAACATTAATAATCGGTGTCTTTTAAATAAATTTTCACATTAAAGCACAACCAACTATTTCCCTTTATTCACTTATATCACTATGAGATTTATTCATCAATTGTAAAATCTCACTTTCAGAAAAATATTTCACTGATTTTGCCAAGATTATTACATTTCTTCTGACTAAATTCTTACTAGCTCATACCCACTGCTCCTGAATACAGCTATAAGAATTCCAAGCCCTAATCCTCTCCTAATCGTACCACCTAAGATCCTCTTCATTAAAATAAACACAGAATAACTGCCATGAAAGAAACCATTCATTTAAATCTCTCAGTCGACATGCCTTTTAAATCAGAACTACCACAACAGCTTTCGAGTGCTTTTGTTTATACTAACAACTTAGTCAGCATCCTCATGAAAAATAAAAACTGAAACTGAAATATGTAGGTCAATGTTCTAAGTAACTAGCTTTACAAAAATTACGGGATTATAGCACTCTTTAGTGTTATTTTAAAAATTTTGAGCAAAATTTTTCCAGTGTCCTGTTGTTTATATAATACATCAATGGTCCATAGTGTGTAGACCATCTCAGGTTCGTAGTACATATGCAACAGTGGGTGGAGGAAGGAGAATGCTCTCCGTAGCATATAAGCGTATACGCTACTCTGATCCTTAATGAGTTAAGTGAAGTGAATTAGAAAAATTGAAATTAATTTCAACCAACATGGAAGTATCATCCACAAATTTAAACCAGCATTTGAAATCAAACAAATTAAGAAGTTTTTCTTCAAAATAATGTATATAATTTCACATAAAATAGGAGACAGTGGATTGCCCATAGCCAAACCTTCTGATTGTTTATGAAAAACACCATTAAAAATTAAAGATGTTTGTTCAACACAATTTTGACAAAATTATAATTTCTTTTACTTCAATATCCGAATAATGAAATTCACATAACCTTTTTTCCAAATAATTAATAGTTCCTTCAGTAGGGACATTGGTGAAAAGAGATTTTACATCAAATGAGAGCTAGGTACTATTAACAGGCTAGCAATTTTTAAACTTGTTGATAAAATCAAAAGATTTCTTATAGATGTGAGTATTACTACTAGATAAAATTAAGGACAAAATGTTTTAAAAAAACAAACGGTCTATTATTTAATGCATCCTAAAAGACGTACAAAATATATATTAAAAACTGCCAGAGCACATTTGGACGTATATACGCCCTTCATCAATGGCTACATGAATAGTAAAAACATGGAATGTTTATATATATAGAGACCAGTTTAAAGCAAATTTGCATAAATATAAAATGATAAATGAACTTACTAAAAATAATACAAGAAATATACACGGAAATTACAAAATAAGTTTAAATGCTTATGAATTTTAAATTATTATAAGAAAAGAACTAATACAAATTTTAGAAAATGTCAAGCATGATATTCCTGAGAATGATGTCACAAATAACTTAAGAGGTTTGAATTGCATAGAGTCGAAAATGAGTCGCAAAGCATAACTTAAAATTTGAACAGTATCAAAATTACAAATGGATTCACGGTAAATATAAATAAACAGGGATTCATAAAGAAGAATACTACGTTGATTGTTACAACGAACCAAAAGGAAAGTTTTTTCAAAAACAGGAAGAAATTTATCATTAACCACATATTGAGCAAGAGCCATAGAAAGTTTACCAGATTTGACATTGTGAGCATGTTCTGTTAAACGGATGCCAACAGTACGTTTTGTATCTATATTCATGAAAAATTTCAAAAGCATAAAATTTATGATTGTGCATCTAGTGAACCTAAACCTTTCTACTTGAATTGTGTGGTATTTTTAAAAAGTTTTTACTGGTTTAGAAATTATTATGTGTCAATAATAAGCATATTTCCCAAACATTTTTTTTCTTTTAAATACCAAGCAATGTAAGTTGAAAAGTTTAAGTTCACTGGATGCACAATCATATTTTATGCTTCAAAATTTCAAGAATGTAGATGCTATGTAACTTTCATTAAATTGTACTAAGAAAAAACACATTTTGAGTAAATGCTCTTTGAACGACCTTTAGAATGAATGTGGCACTTGTTGTTTATATCTTTAAGCTTAAAATTTTTATTTTTCATGAGATGGAAGGTACATAATTTATATATTTTTATAATCAACAGATCTTATTTTACTTTTTGAGCTGATGAACTAGAAATTGAATTTTGGTTTTTGTCATATCCTGATCTCCTTAAATGATTTTCCTGATTTAAGAAATAAAATTGATTTCTTTCAAGTTGTCAAATTCAGCTGACTAGACTTTAAAATCTTGAATCATTTATAAAAGTCACTTTATTGCTCTGTGTCATTTCTTTTTGAATTGTTTTCTAAAATTACCTTTTAGGTACTTCTGCCAGCTATTAGACGGCTTAGAATATTTGCATAGTCAAGGAATAATTCATAAGGATATTAAACCTGGAAACCTTCTATTAACAACTTGCAAGACATTGAAGATATCAGATCTGGGTGTTGCTGAAGTAAATAAGAAATTAATTTTTAAATGTTATAAAAATTGGTTTATCAGTTTAATTTAAATGCTATTTATGAAGCTTTATTTCTGTTGTCATAACCAGAGTTAGGTAAAGCTACTTTTAAAATGTAATGATAAAGTTACCTTTACTTTAATAGTAACTGAAGTAGCTATTTCTGGAATAAAGTAACTGAATATTATTGTTACAAATTACCATTACAATGTTTAATAAGTTATATTATTTTGAATATATGGCTGAATATCTGATATTTATCAATTTTCAGGTTCCAAAAATTTTTTTAACTTTACAGTTTCTAGAAACTTTTGCTTGGAATGGAGCAAGATTTTGGAAATGTTTGTTTTTGAATAAGTAACAGAGCTGTTTAACATGATTAATGGAATTTTAATGATATATTTCATTATATTTTCATATCAGAAATGATGTACGGATTTGTTTTTTATCTGTACGGAAATTGAAACTATCATTAGGAGACAAAGTATGCACTATGCATAACTTACTTTCATGCACTAAATGGAGATACAGTATTTTAAAATTTTCATGCCTATTACTAATAACTAGAGATGTGGTTTTTCCGGAAAATTTTTAAATTATTCCCTACATCACATTTCAGCTGGAATAACATGTTCAGTGACTTTTAAAAGTATTTATTCTTATATTACAGCTACAATCAAAAGTATATTATATAGCAATGCTAAAAAAAGTTTAAATCTAGAAATATATAAAAAATTTGATGCATGAAAATTTCTTATATCTGTATACTGCAGTTAGCAGCTACAATTTATTATTTTCCTTGAATACATTTGCTTTTGAAAAATTATTAAAAAAAAAAAGGGGGGGGGGATTGTATTTCATCTATAATAATGTTTTTTATCTTTAAAATTCCAATTTTAAAGCATTGCACAGAAGGAATGAGAAGGCATGCAAAAGGCATGAAAAATAATTTAAAATTGTTAAACCTTATCAGAATCATAAATAATTTACTGTTTATTATAGGTATAATAAGATAATAAAATATAATATTTAAAAAATACATTAAATATTATATTGCATTTCTTTCAACATCTACTGATAATTCAAGAGAAACATTCTACCATCTTCTTAAAAAATAAGAAAAATAAAAAATAAATTACTAGTTTATTATATGTATAAAAATAAATTATTAAATGTATAAACATATGACAAACAAATTTTTAAAAAATGCTTGTAATTAAGCACTTTCAAAAATAAATTATTTTATATAATATTAAAAATTATTTTTAAAATACCTGCTTATATTTGAACGAGTGAGTATCATAAGAAAAAAGAGTCAATTTGCAAGATGAGTTAAGCATATATTTAGTGCTATTAAGCATTTCCCCTTAGCAGAACTTGTGGAAGCATTCTATTTTTTTACTATTTTTATCAATTTTGAAGAAATTAATACTGAAAGAATAGGCTTCTTAAAATTTTATTTGCTTTTTACTGAGAATGAGTAAAATGTCACTTGTACCCCTTTTGGTTGTCATCCATTTTCTCTAAAATAAAGCACAAATAATACACACAGTTGCCACCCTCCCATTTTCCTTTTCAAAATAAGAAAACTCAATGATCAAGAACTTATAAAGCTACTTGCTTTCAGAAAATCAGTTTGGGAAGAGTATTACATTCTATTTTCAAATTAAATAAAAGGAAAAAATCTAAGAGTGGGAAAATTTTCAAGAAAAAATAATGAAAAATTTACCGATCCACATTTTCTACTAATAAATATATGCATATTAGGAATGACACATAATAAATATACTCAAAATCGCAATATGCCAGAAAGGGATGTTCCCCAAAATAATGATGACACTCCTATTGCAGATAACAGTATGGATAGCATTGCAGATAACCTTTACAGCATTGTATAGCCCGATTATGTAGTTAAATTGCATACAGATTTTGTGCTGGCTACATGAAAGGACTGAAGTTCTCAATTCCCATTGGCATTCACAAAATTGCAGCAAATAAGTTTTCTTGCTGCCATTGTACTTAATAATTGTTCCATGCTAATGAGCATATAATGAATTTTATACTGATATAATTAGGAGATGAAAACACAATTTATCATTGGAGTGACAGAAATAATAAATTTGCATTTTTATGAAGTCAAAACTACATTTAATATTGTTGAAAAATATATAGAATAGATTGTAATATAAAACGGATTGTAGACAAATACTGCAAAAAGCACCTATCTTATTCATATTAATTATTTTTTTTTAAGGTCAAGGGCTGCAAAATTAACAATTATCAGATATTCAGCCATGCAATGCTAACTAAGCTTTATATACTGGGTGTATCATATTGAATGGGACAAAAAGAATAGCATAGTACAAATTCTGTAATTAATTTATTTAGCTAAAACAAATTAATTCTGAAACTGCAATTATACAAGTTTTATCTGGCAACAGCGAAAAATCTTCCTGTTACGAAATCGCCACTAGAGGCACTGTTAATCAAAATGGTGCCATCCATGCAGGAGAAAGCATACTATGTTTTCGAATATGCCAAAACATCGTTTATCATCGTTCAAAGACAATTTCACACAAAATTTGGTAAAGAACCATCGCATCATCACAACATCGAACGGTGGGTGAAGCAGTTTGAGGACACTGGCTGCTTGTGTAAGAAAACCAGCCCAGGACGACCAGGAGCCAAAACCGAAGCGGTTGAAAAAATTCATGAAACGTTTTTACGAAGTCCCATAAAATCAACGTGTCGTGCAAGTTCTGAACTCAATGTTCCTCATACAAAATAAAGTAATTACAGCGTAGGATAAAATAATTACAGTAAAATAAAGTAATTACATGTAGATAAAATACTTTATTTGTAGGCAGCATAAAACAAAAATAAAATACATTTATCAGTTTTGAGATCAAAATTTGCTTCCTTCTTTAGAAATTGAAAAACAGTGGTTATACCTTTAAAAGTAGAAAGTCTATCAACAGAATATTTTTACACATTACATAGAAAATAAATTTACCAAATCAGACAGTTGGGAAATTAAATGAATAAAACCTAGATTTAATGAAATTGAGTGCAGAAAAAGTAGCAGAATGTAAAACATTAACTCAAATTGCTGCAATAAATTGCTTGTGAATAAGACTACGTTATTAAGTAGCATATACTAACAACATACCAAACTCAACCAGTCACAGAAGTTAAATTAGCTTGTTTCATCTGGAAAGCATAGTAGCCACTTCAACAGAGGTTAGCATTGTAGTGAATCCATTTCTTGTCTTTTTTTTTTCTTGTTTTATGTCTTGTCTCCCTATTTCCTGTAAGTGACTGTACAACTTTTTTAATTATTTTTGTTATGTAAAAAAAAAAATATATATTTTTTTTTCCCACAGTACAATTGCTATTTTTAAAGCACTTTTTTCTGTAGTTCAAAAAAAGTATAATTTTAGGAAAGTATTTTATACATATTCTCTATAAAGGTTTTTCTAAATGAATTTTCACTTATTTGTAACATTAAAAAGTATAGAATAAATTTAAAAATTGAAATGAAAATCACCGAGAAGTAAGTTTAAAACTTTGAATTCTTTTTAGAATTAAAATGATTTGAAAAAATGTGATTGAGTCTGAATATAATTTTTAGATCTTGTAATCACATTGTTCTCATAATGTACATTTAGTTTAATATCAAATATATATACTGTCAACACAGGTAATTACATTTTTAAAAAGTGCTTTATATTATCTTTAATTTAATATTTAATAGGTAAATATCTGAAAAGCTAATTTATTTAGAATTATTTATAAAACCTAATTCACAGATTTAAACTTAACAAATACCTACCTCGATTGTACGTATTCCAGTTGTCATAAGTAGGCATTCCACATACATATTCCAGTTGTCATAAGTAGACATATTCCACATACATATTCCGATTGTTTTTTAAATAGATTTTTGGGACAGATATATAAGGGGAGGCAATCCTGGTGCTACGTAATAGATTTCATTTATTTCATGTATGAAATAAAATTCAGATAATCCATTTCTTTGAAAAGATGTTTTTAAAGGTTTTTTTCTCAATTGTTAATTTTTGGACTGCAGAATTTGGTAAATGTTGCAAAAAAATAAGTGTTGTAAAAATTTTAGGTTTGTGTCTAAGTACAGTCAATATTTGGACTTGACCACATTTTTTCTAATTTGCAATAGAAAATTCATTTTGGTGATTAAATATTTGATAGGGTGATTCAAAAGGTTATTGACAAACTTAAGGAGTGTATAAAGGGGTCATAATACAGCAACTTTCAAATAGGAACCCATGTTCTCCAAAGCAATCCCAAGCATCATATCAGAATACAAGGTTTGGTTGAATGGTCAACCTTCTTCCCTGACTTGACGTCAATTGATTACTTCTTTTGGGAGCATATCTAAAGCCTTGTTTACGAGGTATTAGTGGATGACCTAGAAACACTTTTAGCCAGACTACTTACAGCATGCAACATGGTCCAGGATATACTTGTATTTATTGTGGTAGTTGCCAATTCAAACCCTTTTTGTAATACATATAGTAATTTCAGTTAATCTTTGTTTTTTTTATTAAATTTTGTGCAAATTCTGATTATTCCATTGGTATATTGTAATTATCAGCAATGTAATTCCTTGCATTCAAAGGCTTGTACTGAATCAGGGCTATTTTAGAGAGCATAGAATTATATTTGAAAGTTACTCTATTCTAATCCCTTTGTATGCTCTGTAAGTTTGTTAGTAACCTTTAAATCACCCTATATATTCATTATTTTATTTTAGTAGCAATTTATATTGTATTCACCTCATCAATTAACATTTATGTCAATGTTAAAGTCACAATTTTTTAATTTTACTAAATGTCACATAGGCTTTGTCAATTTTTTATATCATAATTTAAAAATCAGAGATACACACGAAAAGTATAAACTACTTAAAAATTCATGAAAATTTACCTATTAATTGTATGGATTACATTCAAAGTTTGTTTGAAACAGGATTTTTTTGTCTTTCTGATGGTGTCAAGATGGAAACTCTCTGATAATATTTTCAGATACTAAGGAATCGATTTGTGCGGGTATTGCTTAAAATAATTGTAAATCAGGCTAAAACATGAAATAATTAAAAAGCTAATTTGAAATTAAAAAAATAGCACCAAGGTGCACCTTCCTGGGTCCTGAAGTAGTACCTGTGTACCAAATTTCATGGCAATACAACGCTTAGATTTCCGCTACTGACTGCACGCCCAGACATTTTCTTTTATTAAATTAAGTATTAGAAAATATACCCTGCATTGCTCGAGAGTTAAAGCAGGATAGATATATAAAATAACAAGTAAATAAATTTTATTCATATAAATAACAGTGAAAATTGCATGTAATCCGTGTACATCATGATATGCATCCCCTCCCAATCACAAAACTGAAACCTGTGACTCCTGCAACAGAATAAATGTGTTAACAGAATACATAAGTGTATGCTACTTAAATAATGTAAATACAGATAACACCATACTCAATTACTAAATCCTCTGTTATAAGCACCACTAATTATAAATATTAAATAAGCATCTGTTACTTCAATAATGTATTCACTCTTTAAATCACACACTCTCTGCAAATAAATAAATCCTGAAGGAAGGAAAAGTTCATTAAATGTGTTTTCTAATAGATGGTAGTAGGTTTTTGATCCCAGATAGGAAAAAAATATTTCGGACTTCTTGGGGAAACTCTCAGTGAATAAAAAATTGAGTTTGCTCAGTTAAAAATAATTATAATTAATTTATTTATAGGTTAAGGAAATTATTTTTTATTCTGGTGTAGTATATTATACATTTAGGAGCTGCTGTTAAATTATAAACTTTGGATTGCATGAAAAGTATATATTTTTTAAAAATTTACAAAAGTTCATCTATTAATTGTATGGATTCCAAAGTTTGAAAGAGAATTTTTCAATCCTTCCGATGGTATCAGGATGGAAACTCTGATAATAATTTTGGTTGCTAAGAAACTGAATTGTGTGATTATTTATCAAAATCATTGTAATTCAGGTTAAAGCATAAAATAACTGCAAAAATAATTCGAAATAAAAAAAAATAATACTGAGGTGCATCTATTTGGGTCCTAAAATACCTACCTGTGTACCAAATTTCATGGGCATATGATGCTTAGATTTCCAGACTGTAATCACAGATATACATGCACACACACACAGACAGACATTTTACAAAGAAGATATATAAAATAGAGCAGGTAATGTATTAAAGCTGATTATATTTTTATACTAAGATCCAAAACTCTTTCTCGTTAAAAATTTAGGTGATATAGGGTTTATGCTGAGAATTTTTATTGTTAGCCAGTAAATTAGCCAAATTGAAAATTTATTAACCAAATTTCATGATTGTTAGCCTATGTTATTGTCCAGGTAGTTGTCTGTATTTATTATTACTCGAATTTACAAAAGTTGCTGCAAAATTAAAATTTTTTATATCTAGTCTTTCATTATTTATAAAAAATCTAGTCACTGAATTTTTTTACTTTAATGTTAATTTGTAAAGCAGATTTCATTATGCTTGGCTTACTAAACCTTCTTTCAACATTGGTTGCTTTTATAAAATATGTCAGACCAATTTTTGTTTATGTTACTAATATTTTGATATGTTGTATCATCACTATATATATATTTTTTAAATTATACACTAAAAGTGTCTTAAGTGACAAATTAGTGTAGTTAGTTATAGTTTGTTTTGAATAATTGCCACTCACATCTTGGTCTATTATTGTAGATAGAGTTTCTCCGTTTACATTAACTTTATTTACTATGTGCCTGGACATTCGGGCATTCCGGGTAATGAAATGGCTGATGAGTTGGCTAGAAATGGTTCAAGTGCACCCTTTGTTGGTCCAGAGCCAGCTTTGGGTATCTCTGATGAGTTGATCAGAAGAACTGTTTACAGCATCCTCAGGAGGCTGCAATGTAAGAACTGATGCGACATCAAGGACCAAAGGCAGGCGAAAAAATTGAACTGTGAGTGCCCTAGCGTGTATCATGGCGTGTATCATTCAAACTCAATAGAATTGGAATTAGAAGGGCTGTTGGGCTCCTTACTGGACATTGCACCCTTAAAAGACACCTAAGCATTATGGGTGTTACTAAGGTCCCAATATGTAGAGGTTGTAAATAAAGTGAAGAAACTGTCTCACACATACTCTGTGAGTGTGAGGCATTTTCTGCCCATAGGTTTGAGCACTTGGGTTGACATGTGATCAAAAGCCCTGGGAGTTGCAGGATATTCCTGTCAAGTGCCTGCTGATCTCCTCGGCTACTGGTCTCTTCTCTTAGGGATAGTACAATAGACTCTGGTCGCTATACTAGGCTCTCTCTAAACCACCCACCTCTAAGTCATAGCGTGGTTTCTGATACCTACAATGCCAAATTTTATGCATTTAATTGACTTGAGCTTCAGAGAATAACATCAGTGACAACTGTCTGATAATCCATAAAAGCTTTCCCAAAAATTATTTGCACCAAAATCACTAAATGTATGATTTATTTGTTTTTGGTGCATAGATGAATGGGGGCTGCTGATTCAAAATCCTACAAATTTTGAGTCAAAATATTTCATTAATTGTATCACTTTGTTTGCTTAATCTTATTTACTACCCTATTTTAAGTTACAGTCTAATGTCAATTAATCCTGTAAGACTTTATTAAAATTTTCTTTTTCCTCTTTTTTTACTGATGGAAATCTGTTTCTTTTTAGGCTTTGGATCGTTTTGCAAATGATGACATCTGTTACACAAGCCAGGGATCCCCAGCCTTCCAGCCACCTGAAATAGCAATTGGTTTAGAAAGCTTCTCAGGTTTTAAAGTAGACATATGGTCATCGGGAGTGACCTTGTGAGTCTTTGGCATTTGTCTTTTGAGTTCTCTCTCATATTTTACTAGATTAACTATAGTGCTGATAATATTTCTTGTAATGGAAACTACACTCATGTCCAAATGTTGGGCATAATTCGTAAAATGCTAAAAAATTTTGAGTTAATATGGATACAGTGGTTCACAATCAGTTGTGGCGAATCATGGGACGAAGGTAAATCATTGTGCATATGTAAAACAGTTCAGTCGACGTCGACATGCATAAAGCACTGGCGCACGTCGAAACGAGTATAAAACGGCCTCGAGCGGCATGGCCAGTTGAGGCAGAATTTCGCAATTGCTGTGGTACAGAGCATTGTTAACAATAAAAAAACCCCAAAGATGCCAACTGGACATGTTTTTGAAGAGACGAATTACTGAAATGCTGGAATCCAGTCGATCCCAAACTGAAGCGTCTCGAATTCTGAATGTGCCTCAGTGTGTGATCTCCAGACTGTGGCAGAGGTTCCAAGCCACTGGAGATGTTACCCAATGACCAGTACCAGGTCGACCAAAGGTAACAACCGCTCGGCAAGACCAATATTTGGTGATAACTGCTTAACGTTAGAGGAACCGTTCTGCCAGACAACTGGGTTCAGCCCTGACATCCGCAACAGGAATCACTGTTTCGAGACAAACTGTTTACAAGAGACTCAGACCCTTTGGTCTTTATGCCAGATGGCC
Organism: Amaurobius ferox; assembly: GCA_951213105.1. Classification (NCBI taxonomy): domain Eukaryota; kingdom Metazoa; phylum Arthropoda; class Arachnida; order Araneae; family Amaurobiidae; genus Amaurobius; species Amaurobius ferox. The sequence continues at coordinate 42,144,030 of OX578148.1, forward strand.
AACAGTTTGTATCCCCCTGACGTCTGCACAGAAACATGCATGTTTACAGTGGAGTTTGGAACATCACCAGTGGAGTGGACAACAGTGGGGCAATGTCATGTTCAGTGATGAGTCCAGGTTTAGTCTGCAAACTGATTCTCGTCGTATCACAATCTAGAGAGAACATGAAACTCATTTTCACCCGGAAAAGACATCGCTTTCCATTTGGGAGAGTCATGGTTTGGGCAGGCATCATAATGCACGACCGCATAGAACTCCACATTTGTGACACAGGGTCACAGTTACCGGTCAAAGATACAGAGACGAAGTCCTTGAACCTACCGTTCAATTGCTTTGAGGTGCTTTTGGTGCTGATTTCGTATTCATTGATTATAATGCGCCTCATTGTACGGCCTTGGTCGACGACTTCCTTCAAACTGAAGATATCCAGCACATGCAGTGGCCTGCCAACTCTCCTGATCTGAATCCAATAGAGCATGTGTGGGATATGCACGAGAGACATCTTGCATCCCTCTACCCACCAACTCCGTTCCGGGATTGAAAACTGCTCTCCATGAGGCTTGGAACTCTTTGAGCACACAACTCATCCAAACCCTCATCGAAAGTATGGGAAATGATTGTGCAGGGTGAGATTAGTCCAGATGATCATTATTTTGGTTATGCAGATAACACAGTAGCTAGAAGTAAAAAGCTACTTCTTAGTGTTCAGTGTGTTGTGTTATGCTGCTGTGCAAGATTCATAAATTCATCTTTGTCAAATATGGCTCCTTTTTAAGTATTCGGGTAACTTTTTTTTAATTATTTAAAATATTTTAGTAAAATTTCTTAATTGACTATGTCTTTTGTTGATTTATAATGTTTTTAAACAAATAAAATAAATTTGATGCTGAATTTAGTCTATGGCATTAGCCCCAGAATAATACATATAAAAGAATAATTTTTTCACGGTTTTATCCAAAATATTATTTATAGGCTCCGTGGCTGTTCTATGAAGAATTTCAGAGACAAATAATTAAGCAATGGTGTAAAATGATCTTAATTTTGTAATTTTTCCAGTTTCATTGCAAAACGAAAAAAACAGAAAATGGTATAAAATATTTTTGCGAAGCAAAATATTCCTTTATGAATATTTGCATAAATGTGCAAAAGTTGTTTCTAAATTGTTAGAGCTGTTTTATAAATTAATAAATTTATTCTATAGACCCAATCTGTGAATTTGACAGATTCTTTTGCTTATGTATACAAATTTCTGTCTAGATATACATTCAATAATCTGTAAATATTGTTTTATTTTTGCATAATTACACTTTTAGTTATAATGTAATACACTTTTAGGTAAAATGTTAAGTAAGCAATTTTAAAATTTGTAATATACATTTTGATATTTTGATTTTTTTTATTTCTACTCAAACACTTCATTACCCCTATCTCCCATGTTCTTGTCAACTTAAAACATTCAAGTTATTATTCTTATATAAAGTTGTATTTTATGATATGTGGTATTTTTTTTTTTTTTGTCCATTTTTTTTTTTTTTTTAAATCGAGAAAAAATAAAATATTGATGTTCCTCTTTTCCAACAAATGGAAATTTATTTATTTTTGATACACCCTATTTTTATTACCCCACTCGAAAGTCATATTTTTTAATTTCTACTACCCTACCCCCTCTATTTTGAATTAATTTGGGAATATTTGGGTATTTCCCTGTGTTTCTGTTGGGCCCATGTATCTCTAAATTCTGTTCAGATGTTTTTGTTTATTGCTTTTTCTAAAATTACTAAAAAATTAATGTGTTTTTTTCCACCAAGTCCTCCAATGATTGCAAATATGATCCCCCCCCCCCCTCTCTCTTAGTTTTGTGGTGCACTTTATCTTTTGGCAGAAAATTAGAATATTTTTAATTTTTACTCCCCTCTCCCTTTCCTTCCTAATTGTTCCCTTTTCTATTCTATGTATTTTTCGTGCCTTTAGATTAAGTTTTGTATTTTCTAACATTTTTTATATATTTTCATTCACTTGTCACAAACTCAGGGACATTTTAAATATTACATTTCTATCGTCTTCACCCCCAGTGAATCTATAATAATAAAAAGAAGAATCTGTCTGGTTGCTTGTCCACAGTACCGTGTGATATCTACCTCACTGAATTTTTTCACACAGTCGCATCTATACCTGAACTAATGTGGCTCGAAGTCCTTTTTCCAAAATTTAAATTAGATTTTTTTTAACGAATTTTTAAATTCCAAAATCAGTATCTACCATAATCTCTAGCTACCGATATGACCTAGCAGCTATATTCACGATTTAACAGTTACAGAACCTCCAGTCATCAATATGATCTAGCAGCTACCCATACGATTTAACAGCTACTGTAACGATCTAATGCCACATTCATCTCCTAGAGGTTATTAATCTTTCATTCCTTTATTCTTTGCATTATGGAGGGCGTGTATATCCTTTTTGCTTTGCGAATAGCGTTTTGGTAATTTGACGTCTGTTTAGGATTTCAAGAAAATTGAGTAGTGTTATCTGTAAATGTATTATTTAAGTAGCAGGGGGGGGTGTTATTTACGTCCCGGTCAACATCGGGTAATTCATTCCAGTGATACAATAAAACAAATGTTAAATTCGTCAAGTTGTAAAACTTTCTTGTAATTTGGCTAAGTATTCCATTATTCTATATCTATGTCCCTGCAATAGTTGAATCAGATTTTACAGGGGCTACAATGGACAGTAACAAACAGCTTCGAAATAGGATTCCAGGTTTTTATCTTTTAAGTCCAAAACACAATAAATTTAAATATTTTTGCATTTTTAATTTAATATTTAAATATTAGCTATTTATATAAATTGCTGATAATAACCTGCAAAATTCTGAATTGTCCCGTTATATTATGCCTTAGCTTTTTAGGGATTGAAATGCTCTTCCTTCATCTCTCCTCTTTCCTAATTTATTCATGAGATCATTTATGTGATTTGTTTATAATGTTTTACTGCTAAGATGTACAAATAATTCATGCGAGTTATGCAATTACAAATTCAAATTTTATTAAAAAGAATAATGATGAGGGCAACTGTCATGACACTGCATGCAGTAAGTTACTTCTGACTCCTCATAAATTCAGAGAAATATAATCGGTGGTGGATCCAGTCCAATGGAGCTGAAATTGTTTGGCGTGAATAATAAAGTTCAATAAGTTTATTCGATTTCTTCAGCTTTATTTGTTTCTTTTACAGGCTTTCAAAGCAATACAAATTACTCGCTAACTATTTATAACTAGTGCTTTTAGTTTTCACCCCGATTTTATCTGAAAACTCCGACCATAGACTCCACTTTAATATATTCGATTATTTTACTAACTTGATTATAAAGATTAAATTTACTGGCGAGATTTTACATTCTCGCTGATCTATAAATTTGCCTATTGGCACATAAATGCGTACTTGAATATGTATATTTCAACATATTCTGTTCAAACCTCATCAATCATTAAACAACTTTAGAATCCCCAAGTTTATTTAATTTCCTAATTTTTTTTAAACAGAACAAAATATCTCGTGCTTGTGCACCAATATTTCACAAAAGAATAAGTAACCAAACTGAGCTGCAACAATCGTGGCATTTCAAATATTGCAGCTTCCCCACCCATTGGAAAACTTGGATTTAGTGGTTATAATTTCAATATGTTAAAATATCGAATTTATAACCACTATATTTCAAAAACCAAGAAAGTGACCCAAAATCCAATTTTATGCATTTGTGAGATTTTTGAAGAGCTATAAATTCATGCTTATTGTTTATAGCTATCACTTTTAGTTTTTAAGATATAAGCATTACAAATTTGAAAAACGTCAAATTTTCAAACTCCTTCCACTTGACAAGACGATTATTCAAAAACTATAAAAGCTTTTTTAAATATATATATAAATTTAGAAACTAAATTTCCTCATACATATTTTTGTCGCTTACTAATTATATCGATCATTTATACTTTTGAAGATATTTCGAGTGAAATTCTGAAACATGGAAAAAATAGCTCATTTTGAAGTTTCAAAGTTTAAGTGTTTTCTAACCCCCCCCCCCCCCTCTAAAAAAAAAATAAAAGGTCGATCCAAAATCCAATTATACACACTTGTAGGGATTTCAAAAAGCTTCAAATTCATGCTTCTTGTTCTAGGTTAGATCTTTTAGTTTTTGAAATGTTACAAACTTGAAAATTGGGAAATTTTCAATCTTCAATTTGGCAAGACGATTACTCGAGAACTATAAAAGTTTTTTGTAATAACAAATATAGATTTTGATACTAAATTTCCTAGTGTGTATTTTTGTTATTTACTATTTATATCTATATTTTATAGTTTATAATGAAAACAAGAATAGAAAAAAAACATTCTCTCGGGCAAATACTTTTATTGTTTTCTAAAAAAAAGTTCTAAATATTAAAATATTGAAATTATTATTATTAGCGCCCAAAGAGTATACATTTTCCGTAATGTTTCATTTTACCCTCCACAGAAACAACAAATATAGATATTATTTACTAAAAAAAAAAATAACACCTATATCCACATTCTAGAATTCATTGCACAATAATATTAGCAGTGTATTAATTAACGTAAACAGAAATTTGTAGCATTATTGAACAAAACAAAATTAACTTGTCTTTTCTCGTGAATGAAAGGTGCTATATATATGATAATGTTGATAACAGATTTATTGTATACTTTTTATTAATAATTTTGTGCATAATTTTTTATCCATATATTCAAAAAACGTGCAATAGCACAAGAACGGTTCATGCTGTCGTTCTAAAGTAAGTTCCATTTGATTTCTGATGAAAACTTACATATAACATGATTGTTTATTTAATATTCTTGGATGTCTTTCTTTTTTTTTATGATTTAAAAGAAGTTTGAAAATTTGCGACCTTCCGAATGTTCATTTCCCTTTAAAATTATAAATTTTATTCGCTTCATTCCATTTGTTCTAAAAATTTTGTCTCTCTAAACTCTTATACGCACTTACACATAGACATCCCTTTAAAAAATAATTGATTCGGGTTAAAGGATGTCCAAAACATATATTAATCCATCAAAAATATGAATTTTCGACCCCATCAATATTTTTCCTATGCATTATTTGTGTGCAGGGAAATTACAAATAAAGTCCAAAATTCAGTTATGTATTATAAATTATTGCTGCATTTCATATGTATGTATGTAGAAAGAAATGTAAAGCATTACATTTTCTAAACCACTAATTAGAACTCTAAATTTAGATGAGAATAAAATTTGATAGGTCATTGAAATAAAATAATTTTCCTAAGGTGGTGATAATCCTGTTTCTAAGGAGGATTAGTCCCCTCCTGCTCTTGCCCATCTAAGATGCTTTGCTCTTAATAGCTTCCTTGTATAATCATGAAAAAAGTCCAGTCCTCGTCCACACACTTATGCAGCAGTCATCAGTACTGAGGGAGATGCGGGATTCGTCTCTAAACATGTCTCCAATCGGACACTGTCTAGGTTGACTGAGCTAAACACCAATCCAGGTGATCTGCCTATGTTGAGGGGTCAGTGGTAGACGTGTTAATGGATGTCGACACTTAATCCCACCTTCTGCTAGTCGTATCTGAATAATATAATTGATACAGGATACACGGGGGATGGCAAATGCCTTCGAATGACTGATACCAACGCCATTGGTGCAGACGTGGCTCCTTGCTTGACTGCACGATCCTCTCGAGCAGTTGTCTGTCTGGGGCATTCTGAGCCTCTGCTATGGTTACATAGGTCTCCTCTGATATACTGTTTCCATCACCGAGCAACTGACATATCACTCCGACAAAAATGGCAACTGTTGGACCAACCAGTTTCCCTTGGGCCAATGATGCGACTTTTCTCTAAATCAAACAATTGTTCGTAGTGCTGTTGAGTACGTCTCAAAGGCATCTTTGTACACAGTTTTCAGTATTAAATCTGAAAATCCAGTTCCAATTGCCCGTAAATAAGAACATTGGTTGTTTTAAATGCTGCACGATACGTTATTCTCATGTACATTGCGTGAGCCCTATAACATCATTGGCATTAACAGTTTGATAATTTGCTTAACTCTTAAAATGAAATTTGCATGCTCAGTTTCGTAGCTGTATCTCAATTTATATATATTACACACTCACACACACACATATATATATATATATAGAGAGAGAGAGAGAGAGAGAGAGACCCCAAACAGTTTTGCCCACACACGAAAATATCCTTGAGCTGGCCCTGGGATAGTATTGTGATGATGTTTTGTCAATTTGTCGCCAAGTGGGACTGTCAGTTCTACAGTACCACTAGGTGATAAATTTGGCGATTTTTTAAAATGTTGCTTCATTAACGAAAATGTCACCAAACCTTCAATAAAGATAGCATTATTCAGACGATATTTTTTCCACCAATTTATTTGAAGGAAATAATATTATGTCGCTCAACAAAGGATTTAAATCCAATGTGTTTATGTGGCAGAGGATTTTTATTAAATCTTTTCCGATTTGAATAATGAAGATATGTATATAAAATACATTTCATTGCCACTGTATTTTTGACTGGATAATATCAATTATGGTCTTCAGGTTTAAACATTATTATTATTGATATTTTCGGGGATTATCAATATTTTCAAGTTATTATGCCATTGTTTTATTGCGGCAAAAATTGTTGAACCTCATATATTGTACCTTGTACAAGTAATCTTCTACAAATGCGCGGGTGTATCTTCTAATCTACGAGAATATAAGTAGTACAAGTATATTGGCATATATTTTGACATGTTGGCATATATTGGAATCAAGTACGACCTTCTGGTATAAAGATTAATGAGATTATTGATATTTTCAATATATTATGAATTACATCATCTGTTTTATTTTGGCAAAGATTTTTGAGACTCATATTATAATACTGGTAATCTTCTACTAACACTCGGACATGTCTTCTAATCTACATTATAAGTAAAACGGGTATATCTTCCCACATAATTTTAGAACTTTCATTTTGGTATATATTGAAATCAATTACTACCTTCAGGTTTAAAGATTACGGGTTTCTTGATATTTCAATTTATGCATGTAATCTACTAATATAGTTATATCTTCTAATATTCACGTATATAAGTAGTACGGGTCCTATACAATTTTAACGCTTTTATTTTGCACATATTGATTCAATTCCATATTTTTTGTAAATTTACTTAGGAAAGGGGCCAGGATGTTTTATTCTTCAGATCTGGCCGTGAAACTAATTTTCTATAGTGAGAACAAAGATTCTTAAACTTCTTTTCAGGAGCATTAAATTAAATATTTTAACAGAATATTTTGATTAAAAATGTCATTTAGTATACTATAGGAATTTGCACATGATTGTGAATTTTATGTTTCTTTATATTATATACTCTGTACGAAGAACTAGTATGCTGCTAGTCTATAATAACATAAGTTAATAGTAATTGTGAATAATTTCATATATGTACTTCTAGCACTGAAATGATTTAGATTATTTACATATTGAAGACTTCTTGTGATTGGTATTAATTTTATGAAACTGTGTAAGGCTATGCCAATGTTTATCATGCTAAAAATTCCTCTTTGGTATTGAAGATTCAAACTATTTATATATCTTTGCACATTGCATCATCATGGTCTAATCAAGATAATATATAATTGCAATATAATAAGTTTGTTATTGGCACTGTTTCAGAGTTGATTTTAATTAAAAACCTATATATAGGAATAGTAAGATGCTAAAAAGAACAGCTAAACAAAAATAGACACATTTTTAAAATTTAAATTAGTAATTTCTTGTGACAATATTTATAATATTTGTATTTTTAATGTATGAATGTTCGTATGTGAGCAGGCCAGGTTTCAAAGAGAATCATCATGAAAAACATAAAATACTAAGCATTGATAATGTTGTACTTTCAATCTGTAAATATAACCTATTTACACGATAGGAACTTTGGTTTAAAAAATAGTCCAGGAATACTGGTAAATGAATTGCATAACAATTGCACTTAAATGAAATTTAAATCAATATTTAATGTTGACTTATTGTCTTATAAATTTAATATTGTGTGTCAAAAAAATACACTGTGGCAAAAAGAATATATTCATCCATAAAATAATTGAGCTACAGCCACGAAAATCAGCACACAAATGCTGTTTTAAGAGTTATGCAAATGATCAAATTGTTGGCATCAATGTTGTTACAGGGCTCATGCAACATGCATGAGAATAAAGCATTGGTCATGCAACATTTAAAATGGCCAGTATTCTCACTAACAGGCAGTCGAAACTGGATTTTCTGCTTTGATACTGCAAGTTGTGTACAAAGATGTCTTTGAGATTCAGACACTCTGGCACTATGAACAATTATCAAATTTAGAAATAGGTCGTATCATAAGCCTAAGGAAAGTTGGTTGATTCAATAGATGTATCAATCACCATCTTGATCAGAGCAATAAGGTAGTTGCTCAGTGTTGGAAACAGTGTATCAGAGAAGGCACATGTAACCATCACAGAGGTTCAGGATGCCCCAAATAGATAACTGCTCAAGAGGATCCTGCAGTCAGGCGAGGAGCTATGTCCACACTAATAGTATTTCTATCAGCCGTTCGAAGGCATTTGCCATTCTTCATGCATCATTTATCAAGCAATACCATTCGAAGATGACTGGCAGAAGGTGAAATTAAGTGTCGGCATCCATTAAGGCATCTGCCACTGACCCTTTAACATAGACAAAGCTGCCTGGATTGATGTCGAGCTCAGTCAGCCTGGATGGTGTCCGATTAAAGGCATGTTGTTTTTAGTGACAATTCCCGCTTTTCTGTCGGTGCTGAGAACTGCCACATATGTCTGTGAAGGAAGACTGGCCATCGTTTCGATCTTGTATTTGTTGTTAAGCTGCACATGGCCATTACATGTAGTGTGACAGTCTAGGGAGCCATCTCATGGGATAGCCAATCTCCTCAGTTTTGCAGCACATGGTCATTACACTTGGTGTGATAGTCTGAGGAGCCATCTTGTGGGACAGCCAGTCTCCTCAGTTTTGCTGGAACGGCACATGGCCATTACACGTGGTGCGAAAATTTGGGGGGCCATCTAGTCGGACAGCTGATCTCCTCAGTTTTGCACGCCAATCTGATGGCTTGCTTGTATGTCAATGATATTCTGCAGTCAATTGTTCTGCCTATGCTGTCAAGCCATTTAGGTTCCATTTACCAAATTCTAATCATTTGCATATCTCTTCAAATGATAGAAACATGTCGCAAAAATGATAGAAACATCACAACTGTAGCTCAATTTCATATGAGTGCATATATTTTTTAGTAACAGTGTATTTTAGGGTTTTTTGTAAATTGTTACTTTTCCCAATCAGATTTTTTTCCCCTGGAAATATTTTAGTCTTATTTATTTATTTATTTTTTTAATTGCTATTAAAATCCTGTCACTATTTATTTTTAAAAATCAGCCTTGTACTGATTTAACTATATTATTTAAAGATTCAATGCTTGTGTATATATTTTCACTTTTAAATCATATGATAAAGTTTGACTAAATTTTAAAACCAAATGTGGAATACATATTTTTACTTCAAGGCTTTAAAATTTTGTTTTCAATTTCTGATCCAAGTGAGTTTTTATTGGTAATGTTTCTGTAATTGTGTCTCATTTTGTGTTATAGGTATAATTTCACTACTGGAAAATATCCTTTTGAAGGTGATAATATTTATAAATTGTTTGAAAATATTGGAAAGGGAGAGTTTGAAGTTCCTGATGATTTAGATCCTCTTTTGCAAGATTTACTGTTAGGTTGGTATTGGTATTACTGCCAGTTTCTACTGTATTTCATCATAGTATTATATAACATTGCAGTTTTTAAACTTTAAGAAATTTGTATCTGCCAGTTTAGTATTTCCCTTCATTTTGTATAAAATTGTATTAAATTTTATACACATATTTCAATACTTTGTGCAATATATTTGGCATTCTTTTTTTTTTTTTTTTTTTTTTTTATCTGCATATTAAAAAAAAAGTTAATTTCTTAGATCGTAAGATAGCTCAAAATAGCCATATTTCCTACACTATCAAAGATTACATTTTGAAATTTTCTAGTGAGGTTACAATTATGGTTATAATCTAACATTTAAATTTTTCTCTAATCCAAATTTCGAAATGGTTCTTAATCTGCCAGTTATTTTGTTTCTATTTGCTTAGGTTTAATTGAAAACAACTTTTATTCACATTATTTATTTTTTCAGGAATGCTCCGAAAAGACCCCATTGAAAGGTTTACTTTAAAACTCATACAAGAACATGAGTAAGTCTGTTTTAATGGCACATCTTAGTTTGTTAAATAAAATTATTTATTTTGTGTCCCATGAAGCAGGGCTGTGATGTCTGAATTGGTAGCAGATAAGTCGAAGTCAATAAAAATATACCAACTCTGACTCCAAAGACAACATTATTTAAATATAATTTTATTTTAGAATTTTTAATATTTTAAAAATACTTTTAATGGTAGTAAGAACTAAAAAGAAAATGTGTTTATCACTTAAGTATTGATATGAAACATGAATATTTTAATTCAATATAGATTAACACAATGAAAGTTGTGCTTATCTGAAATTAAATGATTTGAAATTAAATATGGGTAGACATGGATATTTCTAAATTCGTAGTACTGTATGGAACTCTGGTTAACTTATGCAGTCATTCTGTTTAGCTTACAATGTAAAATTTTGCTAAAATTGTATGAAATTTGCTGATTTCAGCAATTTTTACATTGACAATAGGATAATTTTATCAGGATTTTTATATTTTATAGCAATAATTGTGATAGGTTCAGCATTTCTTGATTATGGAGCACTAAGACGTTTCTCAGTTATTGATTTTTATGAATATTTCTTTATAATTCTATCTTAATCAAACAGATACCTCACATACACTAAACACTTTCACATAAGATAAAAGTATAAGCTATGTTTTATGCATAATTAATGAATATATGTTGTTCAGAACTCTTCCAGTGTCTCAAGATGCCTTCAATGGATAAGGCATTGTTAATTGTCAACTTTTCTCTGACAAATTTTTGATTATAATGCCCAATTTAAATAATTAACAATAGACCCTGAATTCAAACAGAAACATTTTTATACAATGTACATATATTGAACTTAAATGAAAAATCTGGAAATTAACCAGATGAAAAATTTAGAGACTTCTTGAGTAACAAAGGCTTCAATCAAGTGTCTGCACCAAATTAAAAACAATTCCTTTGGGTGTTCCATTGTTCCCCACTATCTTGTGTCCTAAGATGCCTGATGTGTCCCAAACTATCTAAATATCCCAAACTGGGCAGATTTTCCCTGAAGGCTCCCATGCTTTTAGGTTTAACTCTACAAAGCCCATTTAATGCAGTTAATTTGAAAATGGACATGCCTATTTCTGAATATATGAAGAAAATATTGGGAAACTTAAGTTGCACATTTCTTCCTTTCTAACTATCTACCCATAGACCACATTAAAATCTATCTCATCCTGAAGCATTGCTATTTTATCATTTCTTCTTTCGAACGTTTTTCTGTGAAGCACACCCATAAATGAATATTTTTAAAAAACTTTGTTTTGGGTTTTTTATCAGATGATTGGCCCATATACCAAATATCAAGTCTCTATCACATTTAAAAAGAAGCATGCCTCATTTATTCAGAAAATCGAACATATTAGTGTGTGACACCTCTTAAAGTAGCAAATATTGGAAATCTGAAATTTTACACTTTCTTCCTTTCAAACTATCTACCTGTATACCAAATTTGAAGCCTCCATCCTATCGCAAAGCATGTTTTTTCTATCACTTCACCTTTTGAACGTTTTTTTTTTTGTGTAGCACCCCCTTAATGAACATTTTTGCCAAACTGTATTCATCTTTGGTTTTTTTATCAAATGGTTAAGAAACTTAGTCCATATACTAAATGGTTATGAAACTTAGTCCATATACTAAATTTCAAGCCTCTATCACATTGTAAAGGAGGCATGTTTCATTTGTTCGGCAAATAGAATATTTTAGTGAGTGACACCCCCTACAATAGCAAATGTTGTAAAACTGAAATTGCATACTTCTTTCCTTTCCAACTTTTTACCTTTACACCAAATTTGAAGTTTAAATCATTGCGAAGCATTCTTTTTCTATCATTTCACCTTTTGAATGTTTTTGTGTGGAGTATCCACCCCCTTAAATATACATTTTCGAAAAACTCTATTCTTGTGTTTTTTATCAGATGATTCGCCCATATACCAAATATCAAGTCTCTATCACGTTCAAAAGGAGCGTTTCTACTTTATTCCGAAAATCAAACATTTTGATGAACGTCACTCTCTAAAGTAGAAAATATTGGTGAACTGAAATTGTACAATTTCTTCCAAGCTATCTACCCTTACACCAAATTTGATATCTCTATCTCATCTCTGAAGCATATTTTTTTTTTTATCAATTTACCTTTCAAACATTTTTCTCTGAAGCACCCCCATAAATGAACATTTTTGAAAAACTATATTCGTCTTGGGTGTTTTCGTCAAATGATTAGCCCTTATACCAAATTTCAAGTCTCTATCAAATTTTAAAGGAGCCTTTTCTCATTTATTCAGTAAATTGAACATTTTGGTGTGTGGCACCCCTTAAGTAGAAAATATTGAGAATCTGAAATTGCACGCTTTCTTCCTTTCGAACGATTTACCCATACACCAAATTTAAAGTCTCTATCTTATCACAAAGCATGCTTTCCTATCATTTCACATTTCGAACGTTTTCATGCAGAGCTAGAGAACGTTTCCCCCTCTAGAGAACGTTTTCGAAAAATTCAATTTTTCCCTGGGGTTTTATCGAATGACCGAGCCGTTACCAAATTGCAAGTCTATCTATTCGGGAAGTGTCTAAAAAATGACAGACGGACACTTGGTAAGATTGTTGAATTTATTAAGTTGAATTAATTCAGCTTTTTCTATTGTTGAATTAATTCAGTAGAATCTCATTAATTTGTACTTAGCAGGATATACATTCAGTTGAAAGATGATGAGACCCAGACCGTCCGACCTACCAGAAAGGTGTAAGGTAACAGTTGAAAGATGAGAATCAGCAAAAAGATATCTTTTCTACAGTTAGCAAAGTTTATTTAAATTAACAAAAATATGAATTAATGAGATTGTATGGTATATATATTCTCTGTCTGATGTAATAAATGTTTGGATTGTAATTTATTTTCAAGCTGGGTTAGAAAGAAATACTCTGGTGAAGACGAGCATCCATGTGTGCCACTTTGCCAAGAAGATGAGTACTGCAGTATCACTGTGCTTCCTTATCTCCAAGATTTGCATTATTCACATAGGGAAGATGAAGACAGTGATTCTCAAGAATTTATTACAGAGCATGATCTTCAAGGTACAAACTTTTTATATTTGTTTATATCCATATGAGAAATGCAATTGATAAGCAGAACTTTCTACAATTTTTTATGTTTACAGCATTAAATTCACTGAAAACTAGACCCTGTTTATACTAGGGGTGTTCTTATATCCAGTACCGATTATCGGTTTCACTGATACATTGGTATTTTCCTGATACCAACAATAATTCTATATTTGAGCAATATTTGATCTGATACTTTATAATTTTTTCCTTTTTATATTGCAAAATTAAAAAAAATTAATTTTCTTGAATTTTCTGTCATTCCACAACAGAACAAAGTGCAGAAAGACAATAAAATACAGTAAAACATTGTTAAACTTTTAAATCAAAGGCAACCAAAATAAAAGTCCTTTAATAAAACCTAATTCAGTTTAAAAGTCCTTTAATAAAACCTCCTTTCCTCGACATACAAAATTACTCGGCCAAAGTTCTTTACTTATGAAAGAACTAGAAGTTTGTAAGTCGAATCTGTCTTGTTAAATATATTTTTTTAGGTTAGAAAGAACCTTATCAAGAGTAGTAATTGGTAAAAAGGAAATATATGTAGTCAGGGATTGGAAAAACTACTAATTTTGCATAATAAACTGCAACTGCAACTACTTTATAAGAAATGTAGTTTAAAACAGCTACAACTATTTTTTTTTTTAAAGTAGTGATTACAACTACTATTAAAAAATAGTCACTACAAAACTACTTTTGAAAAGGATCAAACCTACCAACCTACAAATAGGCATATCCAAAGATTTTTTTCATCTCCAGTAAAAGCCAATGAGTTATCAATTATCGACATTTCTCACCACAAAGTGGGATTATACTATTTATGAATTGTGGTTTTATTGATGAAACAAAGCATACTAAATACAGAAACCTGTAATTTAGAGAAATACATCTGAAAACATTAAAAGTCTTCTACCTACATTATCAGGCCTGTAAATACAATAGAAAATTTTTTTTAAAGACACAGTTAAAAAGTATATTAATCATTTTAAATTGTGCTTGTTTGTTTTTAAAAGTAATTGCAGTACATTTTGGAAACTGCCATCTGTGGGAACAAAGCTTCTAATTTCGCACCTAAAATCAATGATTATAAATCTGACATTTACCATCATATGCTTAAAATTTCAATTTGTTTTCTCACAAGTAATGTAAAAAGTAGCATCAAATTCTGCTACAAACTAGTTAGTTTTTATATCATGCTACTCACTACACTACTGATTTTTGAAATAGTCCATTACACTATGAAATACAAAAAAAAATAGCGACTACTGTAGTTTTACTACTTGTAATGCTCTACTTCCAAACACTGCATGTAGTAATATGAAAAGATGCATTACTTATACTGTATAACTACATTATAGTTTAAAGAAGTTAGAATTAGTCTGTTTACTATTAAAGGTTCTTACTTTTTTCAGCAAATCCTACTTTCTGCTACTAAAACTTAAATCTAATATTTGCGAATATTGCAAGCAATGTTCTAAACTAGACATAGCCCAAAAGGAAGAGCATGGTGGATTATTTTGCTAAACTTCTAGCTGTTAAGAAACTAAATTTAAAATATTTTTATTGTTGTATTTATTTGATAATGCATATAAATACAATTTGATTTCACTTAACGGTATTGTTAAACTTGTTAGATGAAATTACTATTCATTTAGTATTACATTCATTTTACTTTACATTTTAAAAAAGCCCGTAGCAGTTGAAAATTAATACTTTTTGACACTGAAAGTTGAGTATGATGCTTAAATATAAAACCAGTTCCAAAGTCGCCTGGCCTTTGCTGGATAATCAATCTTATACTATACTACTAAAGAATTTTACTTCAATTAGCTTCAAATCAAGTATAAATTTACACTGTAAATACATTGCAATGTTTCTTTATTTCAGCAATGAGAACACAGGATGTTTCATCTCATCGCAATCCTTTACATTATCAAACGGGTAGCAGGGTACGGAGACAATTTAAATCCCTGGGTTCCTTAGCCTCCAGTCGTTTGAGCTTCTGTAAGCAATCCTGACGTTGGATCAATGATTCTTTACGTGTTGCTGATTGTGGAACTTATTGTGTACTCATTATACAGCTGGTATGTTTTACTTAACTCAAAAGTGTGTTACAGAAATTGATGTATTTTCTATTATTTCGAAATTGTGCATCACTTTTCTTCTGATAGTATGTTTGAAATATAAAGATGATTTCCTAATTTGACAAATATGGTGCTATAGTAAAAGTTTTGAATTGCATTTTTGTATTTACTGTTAGAAACTGCATTTATTTATTCATTTGATTTTTTATTAAATTTTATTATTCTTTAATACATATTTTATAATATTTTATGCATCGAAAAAAAACTACCCTTTTTGATGTTTTTTTACTGTTTGTTATTAAATTATATATATATATTAAAGGTACTTATAAATTAGAGCTCAAGTTTGTCAACTGGGTATCTTTGTCTACTGTCAAAACTGTCCAGTTGGCCAACTGGAAGATGGCACTAACAGAACCAGTTCATATGACTAACAATGTTAAATACTTATATACTTTTAGTTCTTTAATTCCTAGTTTTTGTTTTTTAGTATAGGAATTTTGGGAGATAGTGTAAAAGCAAGCATGTTAAAAATGCTATAGAAGTGAATATTCAAAATTCATATGCTTTATTTCTTAATAAAATACAACTCTTGCTGTAGCTGTGTGCATTGGCTTTCACCCAGCATGGCACAGCCCAGCCCAGCCTGACAGTACCAGTACTTAAACCCAGTCAGAATCCAAAGAAATTTTAAAAATATAGAACTTGAACCCGGCCTGAAATGATTTGTATTCAAATATGTTAAAAGCATGAATTTGTGTAATATTAATTCAAAGAATTAAGATAAAAGTTTGTTTTTTAAACATTTATCTTTACAAAGCTGAAATGTACACAATAATATTATATATCCTATTGAAATTTATTTAAGGTATTTTCAAAATTAAATATGTTTGGCATAGACTGACTTTTTAAAAAATAAATCCCTATTCCAGCCCAATCCGAAACTGTTAAAAAAATCAAGTACGGTCCAGCCAACGTGTCTGACTGGACTCTGTGCAGACCTCTATCCTGTAGTATTAATCAATGAGATAAAATTATTACATATTTCACATTGCTTTTGAAATGTTGCAGGTTTTTTTTTTGCTAAATATTCTATTTCCTGAAGGTTGTAAAATTGAGTATTTTATTAAGTAAAGGCAGGTTTATTCAGTGCTTGTGTAAGAAGGATTCATGTTCATTTGTATGTGCATATTGTTGAATTAAAACATATCTTCTCATTGCATAATAAATAGATATTCTATCAATGTTCCTACAAATATGAAAAATGAAGTAAATAAAGGGAATTTAGTTACATAACCAAAACTAATAGAAATCTATTTGTAGCAAATTTGACTGACACACAGGTTAGTAGTTACCATATTGACCTCAAAGCTAGATATCAAGCAGCATGGATGATGGTTTAATCCTTATCTCAATATTAATATGTAACATGAGCTTTGTTTTTGTGGGCTTCCTGCATGTCTTGTGCATATTGTGCAGTTTCTCTCAAAAAGTCCTTCACAAAAAGGCAATCTTCCTCTGTGCAGTATGACCATATGCAGAATTTGCATACTGGTTCATGCTAAGGATGGTAATACTGGAATGCTAAAAGGGGTGAATGCTAATGGATATCGAAATTCCAGGATTGGAAGTCCGATATTTAATTTATGAAATAATAGTTTCTCAGTTCTGAAATAATATGAAAATTGTTATAAAAAGCTATGACATCAATTTAACAGAGCAATACTCTGCTAGAAAAGTATTTAAATGTTAAGATATTGGTTGATATCATATAGAATACAGTTCAAATTATCTTAAGTTTAAAATTTATTTCAAAATTCCATATATATTTCTTTTCAACAGTTCTTTCTGACCTTTTGAATTAATTGAATGAATTTAGATGTTTAATGCTAGATATTGTACTATTTGATAATCGATAATGGTGCAATGAGTAATTAATTTTGAAACAGACTTAAAAAACTGATGAAATAATATTGTAATACTATAGAAACATTTTTTTTTAATCAGAAAAATATATTTTGAATAGTTTTTACAAATCAAAAGCAATATTTAGTTTCATTAAATATGTGTATCTATTTTTTTTTTAACAAAGCTTACAGTATGTGAAATGCATTTATTTAATATATGATGCTTTTATATAAAATATGACTTCCAGTAAATATAGTTAAATTGAATTTTCAATGCCATGGGATCTCAGGATGAAAAAATTCCTAATCCTTAAATCCCAGGATTGTAAAAACATCCAGGATTGTAATCCTTAGTCTTTGACCTATTATACATTCTCTTCCTCTTAAAAAATTAGAATAAAAATACAACTTATTATAGGTCTACTCAAGTGAGTTCTTTCCGGCATGCATATACTGCTTGAAAAGTTTTCACAGGCCAAGTACCCATTGTTAAATAGTAATAATTTTTGTTCAGTCATGGGAAAACATTAAAAATAGAGGATTTTATTCAAACACCCAAGAAACCACTTAGAAATAGGCAATAAATATGCAGTATAATATGAACCTATTAATTCACAACATATTGTGAGCTGGTAATACCTGTATTATTGCATTTCTTAGTTAGTGTTTTTACAGCTTGCTATTTGTACCACTGTGTTTCTTGCAATCTCAAATATAAAATTCTGAACTGGTCAATACCCTCACTTCAGTGCCATGAAATTTGCAATATCTATAGTGGTGAATTCCAACGTATCAGAGAAGATATAGTAGACAATACCTACCCAAATAATTTAGGAACAGGTAACTTTTATTATATGTATATATATATATATATTATTTAAAAATATATGTTATTCAAAATAAATGCATAAAATGTTTTCTGTGTAAAAAAAAAAAAGAAAGATATAAGCAGATTTTTATCTAACTGGCACCTTACCTTTATGTGTCGGCAGAGTGTTATTTATATCTCGAAATGTCTACCCGATCAGATGTTGACCATTGGAAATGGAACTAAAGAGAATTTGCATGCACTTTCTATTGGTTGACTGCCGTAATCTGGGTAGACATGTTTAAGCTGCAAAATGTTGCTGCTTTCCACTGTTTTGTTAAGTGTATTGTCTGAGGATGCTGGGGACTAATTTTAAAAATTACTAGCCAAGTTGATTTAGAAAATCCTTAAATTATAAGGGTTTTGACATGTTTGATGTATTTAAAATTTTTCTGCGAATTAAATATAAATACATTTATAAATATTAAATTTTGTAAATAAATTTTTAACAAGTGAAAGTAAAGCTTGGTCAGTGGTATATTCATTTTTTTGCTTGATTTTTATGTACTAGTTAAAATAGCTTTCCATGTATTGTGTTTTCTTGCATATAACATTTTTTAATTGGTTCCACAGAAAAACACAAAATTAGAGTTCTACTGCAATAACAAAATGTCAATTAATTTTCACTGTAATTTAGTTATTATATTTTACTTTATTTGTAACCTTGTTAAAATATACAGCAGGAAACTTTTTATTTGCTAATTTTGGTACCTGGCTTTGTCTCCTCAAATTATTTTATCATGTTTCGCCACTGAATACATACCAGATTGTGTTACATTCTACTAAAGCCAGAATGTTTACAAATTGTTGCTAAAACCATCTACATTGAGTGGTACAAGATTTTTTTCAGTAATAAATTTTAATGTTGAGAGGCATATAAAAATATAGAACTAGATATATGTATTTGAAATTACTCATTGTAGATAAATCAATGTGTTTTATTTCTGATACCTAAATTTGAATAAGTTTAGGTGAGTAAGTATAAGTTAAAAGTAGTACTGGTATAAAATACTACATAAATAGACTGATGCACAATTTTAATAACTTGATACGTAGCTTTTAAAATGTGTAATATTTTTAATTTTTATATACTACAGTTGTGATTATCGTCTTAAACTAATCTGCTAAACTTGAAATATAAAAGTTGTTTAAAATATTTGTATTGCTAATGCAAATATAAGAATATAAAATATATGAAAGATTATTCTGACTAAAACTTAAATATAAATTTAAAATTATTTTAAATTTATATTTCAGTTTCTGTTAACTCATATCTATAATTTGCAACTTTTTTAATAAGCTAGTTAGATCATCTTATAATTGAAAGTTGAATACATTGAACTGAACAGTAGTTGTACTGTTCCAAATATTTGACAAATATATTCCTGGCATGGCTTATATTACAGTAAAAATCTGTTTATCTGAATCTCTGTGATATAATCCAGAAGCAAAACTTTCTGGTATCTGTTAATTAGCCCAATAGTAAAAGAGCTAATAATGACTTTTGCAGCTATCTCATTAAAAAAAGTAAACTTTTACACTCTAAAATTTTGTATTTTATTTATTTGTCGTATGCTTCTCATATGTAGTTTTATATTTTATCAACTATTTGTCAACCATTTTAAAGTATAAAAATATTTTTTGATGTATTTGGTTTAATTCAGAGTTATAAATTTTTAGGTATTATCAGGTCTATGTTCTTAAAAAGTATCGAACCACAAGTTTTCCCGGTTACCCAAATATAGGGTAATCGTAAAGTAATCTTCAGTGGGTTCTGTGGAGATAGTTTTGATTTAGTTTTCAATCGACAGATAAGCCAGAATACTCTTCAGACTATGTAGAAGTAATTTTTGTGAAAAAATATTGGTTAAATATTCTCATCTGAGGTCAATTGGATATAGTGTGAATGGTGAAGATGCATGCATTTTGCATACAGCACAATTTCTAATAGTAATGGATTAAATGAAATAAAGATATATTTTGTGAAGCTACTCTAAAAACAATATTAATTCAGATACTGTGCTTGATGGATTAACTCAGACAAAAATCTTGACACAATTATTTTTGATCAAATGTGAGTCTCACTATGTAACTAATGCTAACAATGCATGTTTAAATGACTTGAGCTATAAACATCCTTAGCTCAATACTATGATGCTGGCTTATCACTCCCGGAATCAAACCCAGCACTGCCAAGGTGGTGATTTCGCATTCTCGCTATAACTATTAATATTTAAATTTGCATTATTTACCTCATTTGCATTATGCTCCAAGATATCAAAGGATTTTTTAAACTTTTTTTTCATGAAATCGTTTTCACAAGTTTTGAAGATTATTCTTACTGTTTGATTTAGCTTTAACCATTGGGAACCCTGAAGGCTTTGATTAAGTATACTTTAATTTACTTACTATTCTGGATGAACTCTAGTTAGTCTTGGTAAGGTAACAACCTGAAAAATCTGAGCTTGTTTGTAAAATCAAGGAAGTTCATTCGTTTATAAACTTCCTCTAATATTCATTTGTTATATCTTATGTATTTTGCTTGTCTGCAGACAAACACAATATAACAACTAAGCAATCAGTTACTTTGATTCATTAATCTGTTTTATTTTAACCCAGAAAATTTTTAAGACCTATCTGGAAAAAGTTAGTATATTTCAAATTGTTCCAATGGAAACTGCTTGGTAAAAACAACATCCATAACTTTTTTCTGATAAACATAAATTCAAACATCTTTTAGTCACGTAAAATGTCTTTTAAATCGTTTTATAATGAACAGGAATCATCCTTATTTTTATGTAAACCTAACTACCGTTTTTTTAATTCATCCCTGTACAAAATACAGACTATTTTTATTATACCTCCAATTGAATTGTGCAATCAGAAAAAGGAAATTCTTAAACTTGCATAGTCTTATAAAATTATCTAAGTTCTAGAATTTGTTATAGAATATTTTTTTTTTTAATTTTATAGTCACAGAGAAAGAAGTATCAAATTCTGGGATTCATTCAAAATTTTGACTTTTTTTTTTTTTTAGGAAGCCTGCTAATTTCTGTATTAAAATTAATAAGTCTGGGTCATGAGCCCTTTGATAAAGGAAGTCCTAGCATGCATGAATAACCTTGTAGTTTCTTGTTTTACTTTACAGAAATTTATCCACTTTCAAATTTCCAAATCACTTTTATGAGTCTTATGTATTATGTATGTGTTATTTTGTATTTTTTGGGCATATATTTTTTAAATCAACTGCAGTTTTTGCAATTGTTTCTTAATTTTTATTATACAATTATTATTTTAAATTTTATTTTATATTATTAAAAGAATAATTTTTCAACACATTATGATATTCAGAATAAATAAAATTGCTGCTTGTGAGAACATAACTTTTTAATACTTCTTTGAAGAAAGTAGGCATAAGACAATTCAGTGACTACAATTGTTTTAAGTCATCTTCCTCAAGTATGTGCTGTGCTCTTAACAACCATTAATAAACAACTACAGTTGTTAAGAGCATACTGTTTTTGACCTGAGGGAGAGGGCTCAAAACAATTGTACTCACCTAATTTTTTCCTTAAGAAAGTGTTAAAGTTACATATATGATATTCATTTTTTTTCTTCTAAGAACATTACTACAAACAGTGGCAATTTTTAACTACAAATTTCCAATCTCAGAAAACAAACTTAGATGTTTGTAAATGCATAATGTAACATATTCATCTGTTTTATAAATATTTTTTTCAATGCTCATATTTAAACATTCCTTAAAATATCTAACATAAATCGCATGAGGTACAAACTAAATTAAAACAAAGAATGGTTAAAGTCTGGCCAGCTTGAGCTCTAATAGGCATGTGAATATCATATTGCATAAAAAGTACCTACTGAATGCAAAACATACCAGCTCTTCTTATCCATCCAAAATTATGCTAATTCAGATTTTATTTGTACTGCCTATTATCCGGTGATGTACAGCAGAGTGCAATAATGCTGTTCTTAGCGCACAATACAGTTATGTTTTGTTATTCTATTTATGATCTAAATATTCAGGAAGAAATTGTTATATTTTTCTCTGTATGTTGTGTGATCCAAGGACACTTTGATAAATTTAAGGCTATACCGATACCACAAAGTGCCTTAAAATTATCAAAATGACTTCATGTTCTATGATTTTAAACTCACTCAAGCTGCATACTGTTCACTGCATTATTTGGCATGTTATTCAATAAAATTTTATATCTTACTGTTTATGATTCCTGTTTTCTTTTCTTTCACACTCATGTTTGAAGTATGAAATCATGCTTCCAGTGCAGCGACCAGCATTGGGTAAACTGATTTTGTGCTTGTTGGTGCTCTTCAGCTCTGTTCAAATTTAAAGCTGCCTGAAAATATAACTAACTTTTTCAATCACAAATTTAGCATATAGTAAGTTTTCTTACTGCTAGTGTAGATATCTATGCAATTCTGAAGTATGAAATCTGTCTACCAATGCTGGTTTTTACTGGAAGCATGATTGTCAGCTTTTGTAATGCCCTCGCTGTAATGGCACTGTTTTCACTGTAATTTAAATATTTATAAAAAAAAAACTCTCTTAGCACATAAGATTTTTTAAGAGAAACTTTTAAGATTTTTTCCAAACATAGATGCTGAGAAGCATATAATATGCTTTTCAGCATCTAAGTAAAATAATTAGAAGTATTTATCTAAAAATAATGCATTCATTTTACAAAAATACACACTGTTGCCCAAAAATACACATATATGCCCCAATAAAAAATTAAGCTACAGCCATGAAACTTGGCATACAAATGTCTTTTAAAAGTTATGCAACTGGTCAAACTGTCAGTGCCGATGATGTTGTAGGGCACATGCAAGAGTATGGCGCATCGTGTAGCTTTTAAAACGACCGGCAATTGGACATAAAACGACCAGTATGGGCGATTAGGACTGGATTTTCTGGTCTGATTCTGCAAGTTGTGTACAAAGATGCCTTTGAGACATACTTAACGGTGAGAACAATTGTCATATTTAGATAAAGGATGCATCATACGCCTAAGGACGCATTAGTCACCATCTTAGTCGAAACAATATGGTAGTTGCTCAGTGTTAGCAACAATGGATTAGAGAAGAAGACACACATAACCATCGCAGAGGCTGCCCCAGACAGACAAAATTGCTTGAGAGAATTGTGCAATCAGGAGAGAAGTCACCTCCACACCAATGGCGTCGCTATCAAAGACATTTGCCATCCTCCATACATTCTGTATCAAAGGATACTATTTGAAGATGACTGGCATAAGGTGGGATTAGGTGCTGATGTGCATTTATGCACCTACCACTGACCCCTCAACATAGACAGTGCCGTCTGGATTGGTGTTAAGTTTGATCAACTTGAACAATGTCTGATTGAAGATTTTATCTTTGGCGATGAATTCCACTTCTCTCTCAGTACTGATGACTGCCACATACATGAAGAACTGGCCAGTATTTCAATCTCGCATTTTTTGTTAAGCGGCACACGGCCATCACACTGTCGCTCAATTTCTTATGGGTGCATGTATTTTTTTGCAACAGAGTGTATTAAAAATATTTCTAATTCTATCAATTTTTTGAAAAAGCAATAAACCTTATGCTCAGCAGCAAAAAACAGAAAAAAAAATATTTAAAACTAAATGATTTAGAAGTTAGGAACTATTTTCCATAAGTTAACATGAAGAAAATGTGACAGGAAGAAAAATATCCTCCAATGCAATACATGAGTGTTAGTTTATAGTTAAGTAGCAATATAATAAATAAATACTTTGGTCCCTTCATATTGGCAGTATTTTCATAAAGTTCACTAATTACATCACAGTACACATTAAAAAAATATTTATTTAAAATAATACTTAAATGAGATTCTATAAATTTAAAAATATAACAATCTAAACAATAAATAAATGCTTTATACCCTTTCAATAGGATTTCCATAATCCATAAGTCTTTAATTTCAGAAAATCAATTTAAAAGGTTTTGAAAGAATTTAACTTTTGAGTTTTTAAAAACAACTTAGTTTTTAGGTGACCATAAATTTTTAGAAAATGAATAAAGAAATACATTTTACATGTATGCACAAAATATGTATTTACCTTCTCATAATTCATTGTAACTACATTATGCATTATTGATTTTGATCCTTCAACAATTTTGCAACTAAGTATGTTCCTGAGAGAATCAAACTCTGTAAGTAAACATAATAAATATCCTGAAAAAAATTTATGGTTTTTAATTTTATAATTATGGGAATCCTGTAACCATAGCCCAACATATAAGAATTATTATTTAACATATAACACCAATTTGATGTGCAACAGAATGAAAAGCTTTAACAGCTTGTTCAATATCATCATGAGAATGTGCTGCAGATATCTGTACTCTGACTCGAGCTTTATCTGTAAAAAACAATATAATACAAATTACTAGATTTTTGTTGTAATGTAACAATTTTATCTTTTATCTTATATTGCTTAAAATATTGACTATATGACAGAAAATCAAACAATATTCATAGATATTTAACTCAATCTATATTATTTTTCAATCAAAAATGCAAGCTTTATTACATTATGCATAAGGTAACACCCAAGCCAATAGCCTCAAATAGAAAAATGGTTGAATATTAAATATACAACTAATTGTGTTAACCAGATTTTTAATTTTGTTTTAATTATAAATTTGTAAGTAAAAATTTTCAAACTTCTTTGCTCATGGGACAAACACTTGCCTTATCCATTCACTTAATTTTCAGATGTTGCCATATTAACACTCAATATCTATACAGAGGATGCCAAAAAATTGCATATACATTTTAAGAAAGGAAAAAAATGTATTAAAATTGTAATACTCAATATATACTGATAACAAAAGATAAATACAAGTCACATTCCAGTTCTGCAATTACAAGAGGTGTTCAAAATGGTTACCATCAGTGTCCAAACACTTCTGATTAATGCGAACTATTGCTTGAGCAACATTGACCAAAGTGTCCACTTGTATCGTGTTGGAGGTTCTGTTGCATACTCACGCTTCCATTGTCGTACTTTCATAATGGTTTCGAATTTCAAATACCGCTTCAGAATGGTCTTGGGCTCCTCAAACAACAACCGTGCTTCAGTCATTTTCTTTGACTGTTGCACTAGCATTTATTTGATTAACGCCATCTTTTGAGCAAACATCATACTACACATTGCTACCATAATTCAATTGAAGTAATACATAGATAACATCTCTTAAAATGTGTATACATTTTCTTTGGTACCCCCTGTATATATAAAATAGAAAATCTGTTTGTCTATTCCATATACAAATCCACAGTTTTTGATGGATTGTTTTCAAATTTGATATGGTTATTCACTACTTCACTGTTGGTAACCTGTGCCTCTTTTGAGTTTCTAAAACCAGGGGTTGTCGAGATATTAAAAGATACAAAATTAAACCTTCCATAGAAATGGTATTATGCAGGATAATTTTTTTCTGAAAATTTATTTGAAGAAAATTATGTGTTGCTTAGCAGTGGGATTCAGCCAAATGTAGTAGATAATTTTTATATGATTTTAATAATAAAGAAATTGATATAACAGTAACTTTTATACATAAACAGTATTATAATTTTGATTAAGATTTATTACGGTCTTGAAATATATGATTACAGGAATTATTGATATTTTCAATTTTAAGTCATCTGTTTTATTTTGGTAAAGTTTCAAATTCATATTTTCTATTATGTTTAATTGTTGAAACAAGATAAAAATAGTATGATTATTATCTTCTACCATTTTAGCGTATGTTGATGGCATACATTACATGTGTCTAACACATAATGTTAGACACATGTAATGTGTTGTTGGGAAGAGCCACCCAATTTAGACGGGAATCCAGTGGAGGAGGCATCCACAGGGACCGCACCCTCCTTCCCCTACCACCAACTTCTCGAAAGGGCTTATGGACCCACATGTTCCGAGTGAACATGGAAGCAGTTTTGGCAGCGGAGGGAATCGAACCCGGGCCTACCGATTGCAATTGCCGAGCGCTAATCACTGAGGTACCGTGCCCAGACCTGTGATGTGTGACCAAATTTTCTGGCTAGACACTGCGTGGTACTCCTATGTTTTGTCCTTGACACAACTCAAAACTATACATGTGTTTTCGCAATGTATGTATACAATAAATCTGTATGTCCTAAACCCCGTTCCAGATGTGATGGATTAGTGGAATGATGGTATGGTTCCTGTGGTTACCAATCCTCAAAATTGGGTGGTTCTTACCTGGGTATCCAAGCAAATACCTTGTTTGCATTTTTCACTCCATTTTCCACCACAGAAACCCTAAGCATAGATGTTACTCACATCATAATCTAGTGATTGAATGAGAAGTAGTAAAAAGTAACAATAGAATTGCATGCTTAAATCCGAAAGTAGGTACTAATCAACTGGGTTCAATTATTACAAATTTTAAAATATGGTTCACAAACGCCCAGATAATCAAAATGTGGTTAATCTGGATAATCATATTTGGTCTCTCTATTAAACTGAAACGAAAATTTTTCAATGAAGGATATTCAGTCAATGATTTTATATAAATTTCATTGTGGAATAGTTCAGGAAATGCTGGTTTAGAGAATTATACTTAATTTTAAAAAAATAGTTATTTTTGAGAATAGTTGCTTTTCATCATTCCATATCTTATATTTCAAATGTCCAAAGTAGTTCTAATATAAATTTAAGTAAATTTGTTTATAAAAATTAGTCTTCATGAGATAATTATATATAGATATATATATACTTACTCTTTGGTACAACTGGATAAGTAAACCCAATAACATAAATTCCATGATCTGAAAAAAAATGCCTAATGTTAAAAGGCCTCCTGACTAATATTCACTTATAAATACAATTTTTGACATAATCATGAAGTGCTAGCAGCAATAATTTTTAATAATTTTAAATAGGATGCAAAACTCTGGCAATGCATATGTATAAAATCTGATATTCGGATATGTTACATTTGTATCTGATATTTCATATGTTTCATCAAATTATTTCAATTATTTATTATTATAATAATTCAACATATTCATTTGTTATGTGTGTGCTAATATGTGAGAGTGAACAACACAATCATTGTAGTATTGCATGAAATAGAGTGATAGAATATTTGGATATATATTGCAAAAATAAATTTTTAGAGGAAAATGATGGAATGAGACAGTGAATTGAACTTTAGTTTAAAAATGTTTGAAATCTTAAGCAACACATTGTTTCTTAAAACAAGGAAGTATTCATGTTACATTTCATAAAAATGAATATATAATTATAACAGCATATAAGTGTGAAACTGATCCATGAATGCGGCTATCTGCAATAGAAGCTGGATCTTAAATTATATAATCATCACATATATATATTAATTTGGGATTGCTGTTTTGTCACAAGACTAGGTGAATGATGCAAAATGCATACTATCAATGTAAGACTTGCAGTCAAATGTATCAATGTAAGACTTGAAATATACAAAAAAAAATTCTAGGGAGTGTGGTGAAGTCTAACAATTAATTTGGCATTATTTCCTAAAACAAGATATCTACAGTTCTTGCACTAGTATAATTCAGATATTATCCATTAATTTAGAATTGCTCTTTTGTCTGTGGCTGAATGGGGTACACAGTGATACATCTATGGGGAATCTCTCAACATTTAATGCATAAAATTGTAAAAGATAAGAAAGCAGGGGGTTCTAAGTTTTGAGTAATTAGCAAGTACTCCTATTTAAAAAATTCTTCCAGAAAGCGTGAATATTTTAAATTATTATCAGCAAAGATTACCTTGACAACTATTAGGTCCATCCAATACTGGGGCCCCGCAAAGCAGTATTTTGGTCAAATTGTTTCGATATTTTAATACTGGTACTGATACTAAAATACCGGTATTACTAGTATTTTATATTTATCAAATTATTAGATTGAAACTTCACTTCATTTTGTAATATTCTTTATTTTCATTGCTTTTTCATTTCTTAATGACAATGCATGAGTATAATGTCACTGATTGCATCATTTTGTTGAGAATCGATACAATTTTACATTATTTAATGAACTTATTAAAATTAAAAATATATTATTAATCAAGGTATCTAATAAAACTTCAAATTAAAATTCCCTGGATTTTCCAGGGGAAAAGATGCTGAATTTCCAGGATGTTTACACAATTTTTGAGCACAGAAAATGCTAAATACTTTTCAAGTGGTAAATCAATAAATGCACTTGAACACATATACGAGGAACATTCTAAAAGTAAAGAACATTTTGATCTGACGAGCCATGCAGTTCTCCCCCCCACCCCCACGTCATGGACCTTCCCATTCCTTCGGGCCAGTCTGACGCTAACAGCGAGCCACAACGGTCGTTTACTGTTTATAGTGTGACAAAAGATCCTGCCAAGTGTGAGGTTCGTAGTGTAATACGCTTTTTGAATGCGAAAAAAGTCTGCCCTATCGAAATTTACAGACCGGTAACCAAGGTTTATGGTAATGTGATGAATGAAACTTTAGTTCGAAAATGGTGCATCATGTTTAATGGCGGGCGAACGAATATTCATGATGAAGAACGCTTGGGCCGACCTTCAGTTGTGACTGACGAACAGAATAATGCTGTGTTGACGAACAACTTGCTTCAGTAGTTTATGTGGGAAGTTTTTGAACATCCTCCTTATAGCCCGGATTTGGCTCTGAGTGATTACCATCTTTCCCCAAATTGAAGGATTTTTTGGCCGGGTACCACTACGGAAGTGACAACAAACTGAAAACAGACGTTAATGACGGGTTCAACAACTTGGCGGTAACTGATTATGCAGAAGGCATAGAAAAACTGGTGATACGCTCTGACAAATGTTTAAATTTGTATGGCGACTACGTAAAAAAATAGCTAAGGTATCATATGTGTTGTAAAATAAGTTTCGTTTCATTATCTTAAATAAAAATATCTAGAGAAACAAACGTTCTTTACTTTTAGAATGACCCTCGTACAATTTTTTTACAAATATTTTATTAGATCACACAAAAGAAATCACTTGTATATTATTTAAATTCGCTCATGTTGAAGACCCAGACCGTCCGACTCGTCCTGAGGACTTGAGTATCTATTTGGATGGCCGGAAATTCGCTCATGTGTAAAAATATGCCAAAAAAAATTAAACATTTCAGGATAAAGGTGTTTAGTAGAGTATCCTTATTCAAAATAAAAATTAAATGCTCGAAGTCAAAATTCTACAGGGTCAATCAGTTAATTATGACTTTAATTATTTTTCAATTCTTTAAATGTACTTTAAAAATAATTTTCCTGCATAGGAATATCTTAATTTATGTGGAGATTATACAATATTTTTACATTGAAACAAAATGCATGGTAGATTGTGCAATTATGCAAACTTTCTGTGAAACTGCTAGTCCCTTAAAAATTACTAATAAATGAAGCATATTGAAAATCATTTCTCAGTTATGTCACTAGATAACAAACTTTTAGGGTGAAAGTGAATTTCTCTGGGATGTTTTCAAGATTTTCCAGAAAGTTAGACATTCTATTATTGCATTCAGTATCTTAATATTTATAGCTATTTTGTTCCTTATCATAGAACAAACTTAATTCTGAGGTATATTAAAAATTCAATTTCTTCAGTCAAAAACTATTAATTTATTAATGTTTCTGATCTCATCAGGTTTTTCATTTCATATTTTTCAGTGGTTTTTTTTTCTCTTTTTACATTACTTTATGTAAGGGACTTTACTTTTGCAATTAGTTTCTTTTATGTGGTGAATTTATTTCAGTCAATAATTTGCTATTTTACAAGTTCATATAATTACTAATGTTATTTTCTTATTACCTTAAGATTTTACATGTAATGGATCCTCTTTGTAGGTTTGTGTTTAATTGGATAAGTAAAGAGACCTTTTATTTAAGACTAGGTTACAATATAAGTCTTGTTGTTTTACATTAAATTTTTTCATAAACAAAGTGTTAATATTTGAAAATCTATAAATACCAGTATCCTGATTTTGAAAATTCAAAATACCAAAATACAATTTTTTAATTTTGTCTCAGTACTAAGAACGCACCCTAAGGATTATGTATGTTACATTTTCCCACTCCCTTGCAAACAAGAGTAAACAGAAAACTTGTAATTTTCAAATTTATTCCTAGCTTTCAAACAAGTAAAAAAGATTCTTAATTATTACATAATTCATTTGCTCAAGTTTCAGAAAATTAAAAAATTTCTGGACCAGTCTTGTATTAATTATTGCTTTAAAAACTTCCATATTTTACACAATATTTTGAATATAAAAACTGAATGGAATAACAATGCATTTTATTTTCAATAAGATTATACACATTTGTTGTGTTTGAAAGATAGAATAAAACCTGCTGTGTTTAAAAGAGATAAAGGAAGACATAATATTTAGTTTAAAGAAAATTAGTTTATTAAATTGTAACTTCAAATTAATTCAAATTAACAAATACAAAAACACTGCTGACAGGCAGGCAACTCAGGAAGAATTAACATTAGAATTGTAGACATTAGAATTTTAGAATTTTATCAACTTAGTTAAAATTAAGGAATTAGCATAAAAACTTTACTCAAAACAATCTATTTTTAAATTCCATCAGAAAATCATTAACAAAAATATTAAATTTAAAGAATTTTAGAATTTACCCAGGCTCTTATAAATTTATGAAGGTTTAGAAATTTGCTCTCAGAATGTTAGAAATTTGCTCTCAGAATGAAGTTTTAGAATTTTAAATTTACAGAATAAAATTTGATTAAACACATTTCAAATATTGAGAATTTATATTTAGAATTAAAGAAATTAAGAGTTTAAATAAAA
Organism: Amaurobius ferox; assembly: GCA_951213105.1. Taxonomy (NCBI): domain Eukaryota; kingdom Metazoa; phylum Arthropoda; class Arachnida; order Araneae; family Amaurobiidae; genus Amaurobius; species Amaurobius ferox. The sequence goes on from OX578148.1 coordinate 42,175,302, forward strand.
CATTTGTATTCACCCGGCTGGGCCATCAGACAGGGGGGGAAAGTTCCAAATATTAGAGCTGCACAGGTTGGAGGCAAATTCTGTGGACTGGTTTTCTTAGGATCAGGAGATCAACAAACTTTAGCCAGGAGAGGATTCAGCACTTTCTTGAAAGACATCAGAACTCAGGAAATCGGACCTAACAGAAACTTCTGGTACACTCAGATCTTTATAGAACGGCCGTCCTCGTCAGAAGCTACGTTCATGTAGCTCGCATAAGGAATTTCACCACACACTTTTCCGGAGAGTTACGTCGCGAATTACGCGATAAAAGTTCAAAAACCATCATTTAAACTAAAACAACAAATGTAAAAAAAGTAACGCGAGGAACTTAACGTTCCATAGAAAATCTCGTGTGGAACATAAGTTCCATTCGAAAATCAACAACGCGCTTCTCGCGCTAACACACGACGAGGGATTTCAACAAAAAACTCGAACCGAAAAATTCTGCACGCGTATTTATACATGCGGTAAAAAGGGCGGAGTTTAGATAAATGGCAGCAATTAAAATCCGCTTACCGAAATTAGAATTGCCAAAATAATGCTCATAATTCCGAGAACAGACGATCCGTAAAAACGCGAACCAATTAAAATAATTCACGAATTCCAAAGAGGCGCGAAAAACGCTTAGGTGGTGCATTAATCGCAGTAAAAAGCCCGCAAAACAGAATTCCGAAAATGGCCGCAACTGAAATTTTTTAAATCACTGAAACATGGAAATAACTTGAAACTGAAGAACAAACGGAATTTCTAACCAAAATGGGAAAATGGGACATCAAATTAAAGGGAATTTTAAGGGGAATCAAATAAATAAATAATTTTTAAAATTTACAAATCAAAAGTAATATTAATTTAAGGAATGGAACATTTTTAATTAAGAATATTATAAAGAAAATTAATTTAGAAGATTAAAAATATTCTAATTAAAGAATAAACGAAAAAGCCAATATATATTATTTAAATATTACCAAATTAAGAATATTGAGCCAGGGAAAAAGAAATAAAAGTAAATTTTCAAATCCCCAAATTACCTAAATTCTAAAGCAACCCTACACATTGGAGTTTTATAATCCTTAAAATATTGTAACATGTCTTACCAAGCATTTTATTAGCCATTTCAATAGCTACTTTTTCTTGGATTAACATCACTGGACATATAGGATGATTGTCACCCTAAAATAAAAGCATAAAATAAATGGCAACTAATTATAACATCTACCACTTATTTTATATCTTTAAAAGTAGCTACAAAAAAAAAAAAAAAGACATAGCATCTAAATTTAATTACAATAATACAATATAAGAAAAGCTCTATCTCTGTTTGTCACATGTGGTGACAAATTTGGACCAATATCGCCAATTTGGCAACGTTGGAAAAATGTCACAAAGTTAACAATAATGCAATATCTTTGAAAATTAAGTTTAAATTATTTGATAATCCCTGTCGCTTTGAGGGAATTATTAATTTATAATATCTATCGATTAGAAGAAAATTATGCACATTTACAGAGACCACAAGACTGAATACAACAAAAATTGATATGTGAATTGATATTTTAATTTTCCTCCAAGGTGGACAAAATAGGGAAAAGTCACTCAGAATCCTCTTGAAGCTCCCTTCCCATCTCCCTGGTGACCTAGACATCTGAAACTCGACTATGAGACAGAACCTAACTGGGTCAATTTTTAATGCTAAGCAAAATACATTGTTAAATAAAATAAAACTTATTAGAGAATAAATTACTTAACTTTTAAAAGTGTAGAACATAAAGAGTTTTCTACTTTCATTTACATATAAACAAGTTTTATGGATATAATAGTTTGTCCTGATATACAAAATTAGAAGGTATGTAACATACATTCGAAATTCAATATATAGCTGTTCTGTTAAAAGTAAATATTTACTTGCATTTTGCAGGGAATATTTAGTTTGGTATTGAAACACTACAAATTTATGAAACTACACAGTAAAGTGAATTGTGATTGTAATGCCCTTGGTTACACCATGAATTTGGATATAACTCAGGTGTAAGCATGCCTCCCTCTCTTTTGCCTAGACTCAGGAAGCGATTCAGAGGACGATAATGATATTTCTACAACAGAAACAGCTCTAAAGGGTGGGTAGTGTCATCTGGGGTAATTCTCGGTCAGAAATCAACAACATCCAATTATTATAACAACTATCAAAACTTAATGTTTCCAATTTTAGCAGGGAGTAAGCACCTTTTGATGTCCATATCATAAAATGTTTATTTCAATATAAATGTAATTGTAATTTGAATAATTATTAATTTTTAAGTGACCAGGAATTGCCCCAGGATTGGGGTAATTACTGGTCACATCTGGTGCAATTATCGGTCAGTAAATATTAGTAGATTAAATATTGATTTATAATTTATGGCGAAGCAATTTAGTTAAAAGCAATTACACTAAATTAAGAAAGGTTTTTTCATCTTATAATTGGGAAAAAAAATAGCATACAGATTATATTTTGGGTGTAAATAGAAATTTATTTGATATGCAAAAGATTCACTCTTACACTCTACAAAACTAACTACCCAAATATTTTTTTGCAATATTTATTGCTTAGTCATCCACTGTGAATGGATCAACACCTTGTATATCTACTGAGTCCATAAAAAATATACTGAATGTTTATGTTTTCTATTCTACCTCACTTAGGTCCATGGAAATTTCCAGCTCCGCTCAAGAAATTTTACTCAACTTTACTGTCTTGTACTTTTGTGTGATCTGCTCAATTTAAAACGGATCTTTATCATAGTAGTACACTTCATAATAACTGTGGGCTAAAACAGTAGGCTAAATTTATGAAAAGAAAAGAGGAATGATTCACTCAATTTAGGCATTGTGAACATCTAAGCAAAACAAAAACAAAAAAATGAGAATTATAGTTAAGAAAGAAACTTTGCAGTTATGGTTAAAAAAAGTGGTATGATTATAGTTTTTTAAGATTGCAAGGTTATAATATGTAGATAAAATATCAAGCATAAATACTGTAAAACAGCACTGACTAGGAATTACCTCAGTGACCAAGTATTACCCCACCCCACACATATGGGACATAGTTTGGTATGCTCCTGTAAAGTGTTTCAATGTCGTAGAAAATCTTATACTCACTTTTAGTAGCTGTGGTAGTTCATAGTTGAAACAGAAATAAAAGATAGAAAAATAATTAAAACTTTATGAGTGATGAAGATCTTTGCAAAATGTAAAAATTAAAACCAATGTTGTTTTGCAAAAATTTAATTAGTAGGTTTGAAAAAAGAATTTTTTTATAATATATTCCAACCTTATAATCAAATCATACATTGCAAAGTAAAGCATTTGAAGTGTCTTTATGACTTTTTAGAGTTTAATGAAATGTTATTTTAATACAAAAAAGGAATGTGACAAAGAATTACCCTACCCCCAGAAACTCTGTGACCATGAATTACCCCAGGGGACACTATTGTTATTGTTCTGTGATAGTTTGAGGAGCAGAAAAACACCACTTTGTTACTAAGGTTAATCTAATTAGCCTATATAAAAAGGGACATTTATGAACAAAAAAACTTAAAATGACTGATTATATGGTTTCTGTAGTATTGTAAAGGCTGTAATGTATATAAGTACACTACTGTTTGTACGTATAGTAATGCATGTGCACAATGTAGTTGTAGTCTTTCTAGTGAAAAATAAATTAAAATGTGTAGAATACTAACATTTGCATTTTCTAAACATCTTTGTTTAATAGACAAACAAATATAGAACATAAGAATATACATTTAGAATATATTAAAACAGATTACTTTCTACCATGGGTGGTTTGATGCTGTCGAAAACCTGTATTGAACAAAATTAATTACAGATAACAGTAATACTAATTGTGATAAATGCAGATATTTTATTGCACATTTGCTAATGTAGGTATATTGTATTTTGTGGCATATTGGCATTTGTGCAAAAAATTTACTGATGCACATTTTTTAAAGTCACCAAATAAAGTTACATATAAAGTTTGATTGCATTCTTCCATCTAATGCTCTTCAACCATGAATAACTCAAAATTTTGCGTAGAAAAATACATTTCAGAAATGCACAATATGCCAAATTTTTTCAACTCTACGAGCAATACCATCAAGATAAGGGAAGGATCTTATACTGCTTTATATTAGAAAGCCGATGAAACCATTGCAGAGAATGCATGAGTCTTTTTTCGCCTATTACATTTACAAAGTTGATAACTTTTAAAAATCACCATTATTGCCAATCAATATATTTAACCTTCACAAAAAGAAGCTTATAAACTTCTTTAATTCATAAATGAATGACACTTATTGAATACTGTTCCGATAAATTATAGCATAATTTGTCAAACTTTTGTGACAACATATCCAAAGCCACCATTTATTTCCATTGACTATTCAAGGGAAAATTTACAATTTTGGTTAATTAATTAAATTTTAAAATACTTTTGTTTAAATTAAAATATTATTTAAATTTTAAAATGTTTCATTTATTTTTAAATATATAAATTTGATACTTGAGTATTATACTAATCCTCACAATGCTTATAACCAAAACTGATGATAATTAGAATGCATGGCACTTTCAGACTGTCAAGTCATTAAAAATTAAAATTATTGAAAAATAACAAAAGTTTTTAAATTTTGCAAAAGATTTTTTAAAATTTAAATTACCAAAAAATACACTAAAGGAAAGAACCTTCGTGTTTTTCGTTGAATTTAAATCTGCATTTTCATTATCCTGTGTTTTGTTTTTGTTTTCAATGTGTTTTATTGTTACTATGTAGTAACCATGTTGTTTTGGATCAGGAGAAAAAGAATTGTTCAAAAATGGCAGCTATTTTTAAAGCATTCACACAAACAATGAGATTTTTTCAATGGAAGTCGACATAGTTAGTGCAAACCATATACAGTGAAACCTGGTAAAGTAACCACCTTGGTATATTGACCACTTGGCTAAAGCGACCATTTTTCTCAAAGTGACCATACCATTTTCATATAGTAACCACTGCCATTTTCATAAAGTAACCAGTTTCCACAGTCCCAAGGGTGGTCACTTCAACCAGGTTTCACTGTATATATTATTATTTTCAAATGTGCTTGTATACCTATACAATATTTGATTGTTTTCAAATTTCTGTAAAAATGTCCATGCAAAATAATTTGGTTTCATTTAAAAATCTATATAATAAAAGGCAATGTCTGTGTGTGTGTCTGTCTGTCTGTCTTATACACTATACGTTCAGCGACCGCGCGTCGGATAGCTACGAAATGTGGCAATCGGAGACCTGGGGGGGTGGGAAGGGGACACGTGAAAACTGATTTTTAAAATTTTAATTATTTTTTTTGTTATTTAATGTTTTATGCGATTTCGACCATTTTTTGCCCTTTTTGCCATTTTTTCTCCACGATTCAGACGTCGTAGAGAAAAACAAATTACACCACCGGAAAGAGCAGTCAATTGCGAGTAAAAATATATAAATTTTAAATCTCAGTTACAAATTCTAATATTTTTTAAAGATTTTAAAACAAAAGTCACTTTCGGTTAAAAAAAACCAACTTTCGTTTTTAAATCCTCCCATCGTAAAAACTACACATAATTTCGACTAATAATTTACATTTTTAGGAAAGTCAAAGATCTGGCATTCTTACAAGTCCAATCTTGTCAAGAAATAATGAAAATTGCCCGCAGGATCGCAATTTTAAAGACGTCATGATTTTATATTTCTCGGTAATCTGCTAAGTTCTTCAACGGCATTTTCCCCTCGGCAGTAGATTTTTAACAGTCTCCATGGAGACCGCGCTTTCGGTTTTAAATGAAATAAGAGCTTAGCATATGTATTGGGATACATCGGGTGAAATTATTACATTTATATGATATTTTAAATGGATATTTTAATTTATGGATATTTTAAATAATTTAAATGATTGAATTATGGTGGTTTGAATTGTGGTGATGTATTAGAAATTATTATATTTATGGATTGGTGGAACGATATGGATGATTGATAGAACGATATGGATTTTTTAAATAGATATTTTAATTTATGAATATTTTAAATGGATATTTTAATTTATAGATATTTTAAATGGATATTTTAATTTTATCGATATTTTAAATGATGGAACGAGGATAATGGAATTAAGAGTTTAATATAAATTAGCGCGCGAGAAATGCACTCGGTAGGCCCGGATTCCATTCCCGCCACTGCCAAAACTGCTGCCGTGTTCATGCGGATTACGATCACGTTAAACATGTGGGTCCGTAAGTCCTTCCGAGAGGTTGGTGGTAGGGGAATGAGGATACGGTTCCTGTGGATGCCTTTTCCACTGGGTTCCGGTCTAAATTGGGTGAATAAAAAGAAAGTTATGGAGATTGTCGCGGAGGGCGCGGTAGCCCAATGGTTAGCGCGCGGGAATTGCACTCGGTAGGCCCGGGTTCGATTCCCGCCACTACCAAAACTGCTGCCGTGTTCATGCGGAGTACGATCACGTTAAACATGTGGGTCCGTAAGTCTTTCTGAGAAGTTGGTGGTAGGGGAAGGAGGGTACGATCCCTGTGGATGCCTCCCCCCACTGGATTCCGATCTAAATTGGGTGGCACTTCCTGGCCGGCCAAACAGTTACCTTACACCTTTCTGGTAGGTCGCGTCTGCGAATTTGCGACGGTCAGAATTTTCAAGGGTAGCGAACAGGCTGGTCGCCAAAGGCGGCTAGTTTATAATAAAAAATGCATTTACATTAAGATATGAACAAAAGTTGGTGATAGTTTGTATCTGTTTTTAGTATAACATTATAATGAGGGTAAGGTAAAAAAAAGTTATTTTACAATAGTCTATCGACTTCACTTTAAATATTTAAATTTACCAATCTTTAAATTTACCAGAGTACTTTACAATTAAGATGGCTGAAAACATTTTTGACAGAGATATCGTGCTTTGCATATATTTTACATTCAGTGAGAAAACCTCAATTACATTCAACCATCACAATTCACAATGGTCTTTCTTGTTTGTTTTTTGCAGTATGAAAATATTAGCTCAACATTTAAAGTAACAAATACAGTAGTCAGGATTAATTAAAAGAAATGCTAAATGGTAGTATGAAAGTAAGATTGAAAGATTTGATGAACTGTTCGCCATGTGTACACAGTATAAAATACTTTGCTTACAATAACATTCAGTCCAGTTGCTTTCATGGCAGATCTGAACTGTTCCGTATTCTTGTGTAGTCTTTCAACAAGGGAAGGACTTTCAAATAGCATATCCAAAGCCTACAATAGAAAATAATTCATTATATTCATAAGGTATAACATCTTATTCAATACATTAATATGTACAATTAGTTTCCAATGTTTGTGCCTAAAACACGTCAGCTTAGATCCCTAAGAGCACTTGTTGGAAATGGGTCTCCAGGGCTTCCTGATAAATGAATAAAATAAGTCTTGCAGCTTGGAACATTTCATTTTCTTTTTGATTTTACGATATGAGAAAATGCATAAACTTTAGAATCTTTATCCAAGGCATCTCCAAGTATGTTCTGCTTTAGGCTAGAAGTGAGTTCCCTTTAAATATGCATGAATAAGGGCCTAGACTCTGGCAGCAAACTATTGAGCCAAGAGAGCACTGCTCAAAACTACAGAGATTTGAAAAACCAAGCTTTAAAATCACAGGAAACCTCCAGGGGAGCACAACAGTCTAGTGGTTAGCACATGGGGATTGCACTCTGACGACTCGAGTTTAATTTCCACCTGTGCCCAAACTGTCGCAGTGTTCATGTTAAACATGTGGGTCTGTAAGTCCTTTCGAGAGATTGATGGTAGGGAAATGAGGGTACGATCCCTGTGGATGCCTTCCCCACTGGGTTCTGGTTTAAATTGGGTGGCACTTCCTGACCATCTAAACAGATACCTTTCACCTTCGGGTAGGTTGCACGGTCTGGGTTGAGGAAGAAAAACCCTCCAGAAAGGGGCATTCCCAAAAATTAGAAAGACACTCCCTTTGCAGATAACTGTATTCATAGACCAGTTTCACGCTTATTATGCACTCATTAGCACGGAATAACCATTAGCTGCAATACACAAGCAAGAAAACTTGCTATTTGTCGCAATTTTAAAAACTTGACAATTTCAGTGATTCTGCATAGCCGGCATAAAATTCATATACATTTTAGCTCGGGGTACAAGCTGTTGCAAAGTTTAAGTTCAAAATCATAAGAACCCACCAAAAAAAAATGTTTCCAAAAATAAGGAAGACACTCCCATTGCAGATACAATATCCATGAACCGGTTTCATGCTTATTATGCCCTCATCAGCATGGAATAACTGTTAACTGCAATGGCAGCAAGAAAACTTGCTATTTGCCATAACTTTCTTCATAGTTAAAAAATCTGAAGGAAACAAAACAGGTATTTATTATAATATCATTATAAATGATTATAATTTGTATTGAAAATTATTCCATTACAATAAAAGGCAATCTTAAAATTCATAATAATTGATAATTTGCTATAAGCATATTCAACCACATTCTAATGTAACTAATATTTTATGCAATAAAATTATTAAAACTTCACACTCACAGAACTAGCCTATAGCCTCTAAATTTAGGATCCCTTTTTTCACTTGTCAGCATAGAATAGTTGATAACTACATAACTGCAATGGTAGCAACAAAACTTGCTATGTCCCACAATTTTATGTAGCAAATAAGATTAGAAAGGCATTTGAGTTTTCGAGTAAAGTGAGTTATATTTTTTCAAAACAAAAAAAGAAGTATTATATAAGCTGTTAACAGCTAAGGGGTTTACTAGTTATTTATATATTTATTATTAATATTAAAACATAGTATACATATTATAGGCCATATCATATGCAATGTGCTGTATGTTATGACCTTGGTTTCAACCATGAATACAAATTAATGACCTGTACTTTACTGAAATATTGATATACTAAAATGAATTACCCAGCAATGCTCAGGTCCTAAATAAATGCCCACTACTTAAATAATACAGATACCAACTCTCAATTTTCAAATCGCCTGTTTTGAACTAAAATCACTCCTGCATTCCACTTTTTCCATACACAATCATGTCAATTGCACAACACTGTAATACGCCCCACTGTAATAAGATGTAGCACTGTACAGTAACACTGTAATAAGATCCTATGATATGCCCTAAACTCCTTTGATACACCCTAAATAAGTGCTCAATCGCCGATTCTTCATAATACTTGAAGTCACAAAAGAAAAAGTTCCTTTACCCCAGAAGTAAAATTAAAAAAATTATTGCTATCTCACAGAATTTTCATCCAGTCAAATTTTCAAATTATGGCACAATATTTATAATGATAATATAATACCAAATTAAAAAACATTTTTTTAATTTGCAGAATTAGAAATCTGATAAATTAAATCCCCTTAGTTTGCAAACAGCTGTTTTTCATTAAAACAAAATGTCTACCATTTAATCAAAACAACTGCTTTGAATATTGTCTGCAGCAGAAAAGAATAAATAGATTTGATTTGATGAAATGGCCAATGTTTGGTTTTAAAAGTTTGCAACTTTTAAACTAATTCAAATGTAAAAAAATTCTCGTTGAGGTACATTGTACAAGGTAGCACATCTGTAGTAAATTTCAATGTTGTCTGATGCTTCAATTTTCCACTACAGATGACATACACACAGAAACATACAGAGAGATATTTTATTATGCAAAATTTTCTGAAAAGAGCTTACAATAAAACTATTTTTTATTGTTAAGCATTTGGCTATACCCCAATAAGTGGCAAAGATGCAAGTCAATTTACTGTAAATCACATTACCCCAGAGCACCAAAGGAAGTGGCTCACATTACACCCTTATGGACCTACTTTCCCGGCCATCCAAATGATTGCTCGAGTCCTTAGGATGAGTCGGACGGTCTGGGTCTTCAACCCTTATGGACCTACAGCTTAAAGCAGATTGTGAACTACTGCAACCACCAATGCATACGCACAGCACCATGCACACTCATGTATACTCAGGGCAATAAATTATACCTGACTTGCACAAGCAACAACTGGAGGAGGAAGTGCGTTGGAGAACAAGTAGGGTCGAGATTTCTGCCGCAGTAAATCTATTAGCTCCCCTCGAGCTGTGGTATAGCCACCTGAAGAAAATTCAAATATTATTTATGCTAAAATTCAAATTATTATAGAAAAAAAAAACTAGAACTTAGATCTGTCAAAAATTTGGGAATTTTATGCCGTACATCTTAAATAAATGAAAAAAAAAAAATCAGTTTAAAACATTTTTCCTTTGAATCAAATTTTAAACAGCACTTAACATTCATTTCTACTTCTTTAGATTTTTTTTTGTGGAAATCGTTTTTTAATATATGATTTCAATTACAAGACTCAACACTTGCAACTGATGTAATGAGGAGGGAAAAAAAAGATTATCTCTCCAAGTAGACTTACCCATGGAATTCCTAATCAATGGATAACTGATAAAGAATAAGTAATATCAATGAACAACTAATCAAAGCATTAATTACATGACTGCATGCTGCAGTGATAGCCAGATACAGTAAACTTCTGATAATCCAGCACGTTTGACATTTCAGCAATGTCGGATCACTTAATTTGTCAGACTACTAGAAATCAAACTATAATAGGGTAAAAAGTAAAAAAAAATTAATTTAAAACAAAATAGACAATAAATGTGGTATTTATTTCCCTAAAAAGTTACATAGACTGGATTACACTGTACAATACATGAAAACACATTTAAATTAATTTTTAAATTATAAGATAAACTTCAATGAACAGAAATCTGCATATAAAATCATTTAATCTATTTCAGTCAATGTACCTTAATACAGTCAAACTCATCAAAATGACTTTACTGGATTATCGGGATTTAATGTACTGGATTATCGGGCATGCCAAACCATTGCTTGTCGGGTTAATGGAAGTTTACAGTATTTCCATTTATGAGAAGGCATCTAAACCTTTCTTCTTAACTACTCAATGGTTTCATTTTATAACTATTTTTATAATACTCTTATTACATAGTGTATAACATTTAAATAGAGATGTCCAAAATCATTTATTATTTGCATGGGAGAGAGAAATAACAATTTTGAATATATAGTGAACTGCCAGTTATAATGCAAGTTTCTGATGACATCAAACCACCTGTGCTATAAGTGACACATTATAAATGAGGAGTGCTATTTTGATGCTGAACTCTCAGTGTTAAAAAATAGTTATCCATTTTATTATATTCTAAATGTATGTTCTTATGTTCTACATTTAGTTGCATGACGTTTACAGAAAAGTCAGTATTATGCATATATTAATTAATTTCTTTAGTAGAAAAACTATACACATGCATTACTATATATACAAACAGTAGTATACTTACATGTGTTTTAGTCATAACAGTACTGCAGAAGCCATAAAGTCTGTCATTTTAAATCTTGTATAAAAAAAAAGATGTCTATGTTTCTGTGTGTGCAGTCTGTGATGAGAAATCTAAGGGTTGTATGGTTATGAAATTTGGAACACAGGTACTTCTTGGTATACACAAGTGCACCTCAGTGTTATTTTAAATTTTGAATAAGTTTTTAGTTATTTTATGTCCGATTTAACAGGATTTTGAGCAATTTTCACATAAATCGGTTCCTTAGGGAACAAAAGTATTATCACAAAGTTTCCATTTTGACATCATTGGAAAGTCTGTCATTTTAAATCTTGTATAAAAAAAAAGATGTCTATGTTTCTGTGTGTGCAGTCTGTGATGAGAAATCTAAGGGTTGTATGGTTATGAAATTTGGAACACAGGTACTTCTTGGTATACACAAGTGCACCTCAGTGTTATTTTAAATTTTGAATAAGTTTTTAGTTATTTTATGTCCGATTTAACAGGATTTTGAGCAATTTTCACATAAATCGGTTCCTTAGGGAACAAAAGTATTATCACAAAGTTTCCATTTTGACATCATTGGAAAGTCTGTCATTTTAAATCTTGTATAAAAAAAAAGATGTCTATGTTTCTGTGTGTGCAGTCTGTGATGAGAAATCTAAGGGTTGTATGGTTATGAAATTTGGAACACAGGTACTTCTTGGTATACACAAGTGCACCTCAGTGTTATTTTAAATTTTGAATAAGTTTTTAGTTATTTTATGTCCGATTTAACAGGATTTTGAGCAATTTTCACATAAATCGGTTCCTTAGGGAACAAAAGTATTATCACAAAGTTTCCATTTTGACATCATTGGAAAGTTTAAAAAATTCTCTTTTAAAGAAACTTTGAATAGAATCCATGATATAATAGTCAGATTTTTGTGAATTTTCAATATATATATACATACTTTTCGCATATTGAAAATGGAGCTCCTGAAATACAAGGAAATTTGGGATATTGTTGCAGATTTTCCATCTTAATACCATTGGCATAGCAAGCTTATTACTTTCTCTGCAATACATGGTAATGTATAGGGAAAGTATTGGAATCATACCGAAAATCACAACTCGAGTTTTCAGCGGATCTACACGTTTCGAGACCTCTAGAATATGAAAAAATCATTTTCAGCATGACGTCTGTGTGTGTATGTGTGTCTGTGCAGATATTGTATCCTCTAACTAAAAAACTAATTGACCGAATTTCATAACATTTGGTAGGTAAGTCACTTGTGGGCGAATTTGGTTCTGATTAGTTTTAGGTATGATTCGGGATAAAGGAGACCGCCTTTTTTTGCGAAATGGCCCGCAAAAGCCTGTATCCACTCTAGCTGAAAAACTAATGGACCAAATTTCACAAAATTCAGTAGATAAGTCAGTTGTGAGTCACTCTGGTGCTGATTAGATTTTGGTACAATTCGGAAAAAAATAACCTGCCTTTTTTTTTTTGCAAAATGGGCCACAAAAATCGTCAAATTCTAAAATAAAAAACTATGCATGCTCAAATATATCCATTAAATGCTTGTTTTATACGTAATTTTTAATGAAGAAAAGAATAAAACCAACCCCATTACACTAGGACTAGCCGTTCTCGAGATATTTTAGTTTCTTTTTTTTTATATTTTCTCTATGACACCTTTGAAAATAAGTCCAGTTACCAAATGAGAACAAAAATTGAATAAAAAGTGAACTAAATTTAATTAAAATAAAGAGAATGTGGATATAAATTTGCAGGGAAAGTCATGTGCTGCCCACATCAGATTTTTTTTCTTTGTTGTTGTTATTATAAGTGGGCATATTATTAAAGCTTTCTTTGGTTTTCTCAAATGCACTGTGAGTTCCAGTGTGATTTTAATCAAAGGTTTGCATTTCAAATCCTGGGCAATGTTGGATACATATTCTAGAATGTTTGGCATTGTACGGAATTTTAGATACAAATCTCTGATAAAAACTACACTGTAACTTACAGTGAATTCTCAAAAACTAAAAAATGTTTTAACAATATGTTCGCTTATGACAAAAATACTGTTGTGTGCTTGCACATACATCTACACCATGACCGCTCATCTTAAATTCTGATTAACACTGGGTACATTTTCTAATAAGGTATAAATGTATCACTAATTTTTTATATCCAAAAGAATTTACTTCCGTTTTCCATAGCTAATCAATACCACCATCTATTAGCAAACACATTTAAAAATTGTTTTAGAGCAAAATTTTAATTGTTTTAGAGTAAACAAAATGTATACATTTATATATTTAAATGTGAACAAAGCATTTAAAATTTTCAAATACCGAAATATAAATAAAAGCATTTTAAAATTAAAAAAAATAATTACACAAACTGTACATTACCATTACAGAAATTTATGCTAAGCTGAAAGATTGGCAGATGTATTATTAGAAATTCACTTGAGTGCCAGTGTAGTTTTTACTAGTGAGGTTCCTGCATATTGACAGTTATCCCTTCTGCGGTCCATTTTGCATGCAGAAGGGAGAAATATATGAGAGGTTATTTAGAATATTATTGTGAATTTCTATAATTTTAACATTTTTTTAATTGTAAAAAAGTTTTTAATTGATTATTTTGAGAAAAAGGTTTTATAAAATATATACTTTTAATATGTTGAAGAATGCAATCGCCCATGATAGGAGTTATCCTCCCACAGTGAAACATATAAACAGATATCATTAAAAAAAAATGGTTAATTCATATTGAGGGATACTAAAATTGTATTAATTCATCGAAATCCAAGAGTCATATTTTTAATCCCATCACAATACTTTTATATTATATACTCTCCGAGTACACAATTTTTGAATGAAATGAATTGACTTTTAGTCATAGCAAGTTTAACTGCAAATTTTCCCAAACCAGTAAACCTTAGGGTAGAATAAATTCCGATAGATATAGTGATCATGCTTCTCGTACCCTTTAATTTCGACTACTCTTCTTAGTGTTTACCGATAATCAATGAAGAACATTCCTGTAAAAAATCAGGTTTCCAGTTTGGGTAGTTTTAGAGATACTGAACTTTTACTTGGTCATTCTACCCTCTTTGAGGTGGGTTGCAAAGAAAGCTCTGTAGTATTTATATATCACCCTTGAAAACATTCCTGTAAAATGTCAGGTCTCTAAATTAAGGGGTTGTGGAAACATAGGGATAATGTCCCTCAGTTATCCTACTCCTTTAAAAATGGGTTACATAAATATCCTATCTGTTTTATCTATGAACCAGGAGGGGCATCTCTGTAAAATTTCAGGTTCCTAACTCAGAAAGGGGGGGGGGCGAATATCCTCTCATTAATTTTACTCTGTTAGAAGTGGGTTGTGTAAATATCCTTTCTTAGTGTGCACAATGACCTACAAGGAACTTCTCTAAAAAATCAGTTTGATTAGTTGGGAAGATATGGTGATAAGTCAGAATTTTGCCAGTTATATCTTATACACAGTTGAACGCCAATATAGTGAATTCTCATGGAATCGATTGTAAGGGTCATTATAGCTGAGAGTTTGCTATATTAAATTTCAATTAAAAATACATGATTTGCTGAAATTTCCAAAAACAGTTATGAATGTTCAGATTATATGTATACAAAGATACAAATTTACAGAGAAACATAGTATTAAATAATAAAGAAAAATTTTTTAGAGTAGAATATAGTTTAAGAATAAATAACAACACAACATAACATAGTGACTAGTAATTATGTACCTGCTATTATTCCTATTATTGTTCTAATTATAAAAAAACTCCATAATTACTTTTTGGAATGATCAGGACAGAAAACAAACTTGATCTGCTCTTTTTTTAATCAATGATTAAAAATAAAACAACTACTTTCTACTTCAATGCTTAGGTAAATAAAAATTGCATTGTTGCCTTCCCAAATCAATAGTTGGTCACTTCCTGCTGTTAATAACTTCATCTTCAATATTGGACAGTGAATCCTTGATAATAAGATTTCTGTCCCATTATGTCTTTGAATCTTCAGATGCCGCTAACTTGTTGTCACAGTTTCAAAGTTTTCTATGTCATGCTCAGAAAATAAGTTGTACGAAAATTCTGAGGTACTTCAAATTATTTGAATATAAAATGAAATATTTTCTTTTTAAGATCATTATACTGCATACAGCTGGAAGTTCATTTTATAAATGTTTAAAACAATATTAATTGTATAGCAGATCTGTTAGAACTTTGCTATACTGGGTTCGTGATAGCAAAGTTCAACTGTATTGAGCAAGAAATGAAAAAAGATTAGGAATGACTGTGTAAAAGCCTGGTGCTCCTTGACAAAAGAAATACATTTGAAAACAAAGAGGGTCAATCATTATCAAAAGTGAGTTATCAAGTATCAGTTGTAAAAATAACAGTTTCTAATACAAAAATAAGGAGAACAGAAAATGAAGGAGCTAACTGATTTTGAAAAGTAAAAGAGGCAACATTGTCAAAAAATACTTTGCAAAAAACAAAAATTCAAGAAACAGGTAGAAATTACCAAAAAAAGAAGAAACAAACAAAATTAAAATACAGGGTGAGTATACTTTCTCTTAAACATTCAAGTCCTTTCAAAGAACTTTCAAGTACTATGTATTTTTTTTGCCAAAAACGTCAATCAACTTTTCGTTATGAAGTTGTATACATTTCTGTGATGGAAAATAAATATCAAACTAATGTTATTATTTATTGCTGAAGCCATTGAGGAAATTTTTGGGAAAAAAAACGATGCTGTTTTGGAAATTTTCGGGAACAGTCACTAGGGAAATTTCCAGAGAAAGCAGAACTTCTTGGAAAAAATACACCACAGATTCGTGTAACATTTTCATCCCTGCCATTTTGAAGCACTTTCAAAGACTTAACCATGAAAATGGGAATTTTTAAGTACTTTCAAGGCCTTTTGAAAATGGTCATTTAAAATACAAGCACTTACCTGATTTTCAAACATCCATATGCACCACAAAAATATTAAACCAGAGATTTCTAGGCAAAAAGAAGAAAGGGCAATTTTTTATACTGCTTTGAACGAAATTGTCTCTAGTTTTATTACATTAGTAGCAGTTTGAGCTGTACGTAATCTGATATATGCTCCTTCACCAAGTATGAATGGGCAACAGTTAGAAGGGTAAGATCCCCCATTTGCTTTACAATTGGGCTACAATATTCTCGATATATTCTCACTTACTGGGCTACATTAATCTCAATATAGAAAAGGTTTCAGAAATAACAATGTTTCAGAAAGAAAATAATTTGGTAAACATACCTGCAGCCCCACCAAGAGCTTTTCCCAAAGTAGAATTGATAATATCAACCTTTCCATTCAAATTAAAATGCTCTTCTGTACCTCTGAATAAAAAAACATCAAATTATATCTTACTTGCTAAAATTTATTTCAACACCAGCTATTTCCATATTTGATTTCTGACACAGCTAAATTATACAGAATAAACATTCAAAAAGTATTTTCTGATAAAATAGTGCAAGCAGTTAGAAAAGAGATACATGTTTTTCTTTCGGTTGATTTACTAAAACTCCTTAATTTAAGCAAGTCCATTTTTTTACTAAAACTGTTCCATGAATTTCCAATGCTATTACTTTCTTATAGTATACTAACTGACTTTGGTGACCAGCCTGAATACTTTTTGAAAAAGGCCTGTGTTGCAGCCATGTAAAAGCTGTAGCTCACATAAGCTATCACTAACTGCACCCCCATACACTGCTCACTGCCCATAATAGCTCATTAAATTTAAAATTTAAAAATATATTATTCATCTTTTGAAAAAGCTTTAATAGTTCTAAAATCTCTACACTGTCAGTTGCTAGAAACATACTCCAAAAACATTACCATGACTACTGACATTAGCCAATAATAAACATGGACTGACTACTGACATTAGCCAATATTAAACATAGACAGTAATGTTTGTACATTTCCTAATTTTAGTATGTTTTAATGTCACAATGTCAGGAAATTGTGTTATGTGTTACATTCAAAGCTTCTTGAAAATATCATTCCAGTACTTAACAATGGTGTTAAGATTGAAACTGTGATCATTTTTCCAATGGTATAAATAGATTACTGTAAAAATTCCTCAAAATTAAACTTTTAATATTAATTAAATAAAAAAACTAAATTGATTTTAAAAAATCATGCCATGGTGTTATGGATACTTCCCTGAAGTATCTCTACACCAAATTTCATATCTGCACATTGTTTGGATTTTCCACTATGTTGCACACTCACACATCCTCTTTTATTATATAAGATATAGTTCAGAAAGTAGAAGAAATTAAAGGTTTACAATAGCCTTAAAAATTAATGCCACCAATTACACTAATGAGTTTTATTTTTAGCAAGGAGGAGGCATAATTTAAAATGGTCAAAAATGCAATGCTCTCTTCAAATTGTTTTTAACTTGACAGAAATACACATTATAATAACTTCTAAACATGCTGCAAATACGTTAAGAATATCTGCATAAGATTTAATACTATCTGCATCTTTAAGTCCATCTGCATATTTGCCTTTACGGTGCAGACGAGATAATTTAAGAATAATGCCTGTAGTACCATGAAATTTTATTACTTTCATGGCAATATACACATTTTGCAAAATACTAGAACTGAATAGAACTTTTTTTTACAATTTTCAAGAACATACATTATGAGATAAATTAAGATCTTGATAACATTAATCTGAATCTCCATAAAAAAAAACAATGATAGTAGTAACTGAGTACAGATTTAGACATTTTTATTCATGAAAATACTATTTATTAAATCAAATATGCTTTGTTTTTAAATAAAATTACTCATCGTCAACTTTAAAAAATAAAATCTTATAACAATGTTGCCTTATGGATAAAAGCTTACAAAGTTTCCAGTTTCCATTACAATATACAATACTGCTGAGGCCATTTTCATGTAATATGAATGTAGGGAATTATGTAAAAATGAATTAGATTTAAACATAAATAGAAGTTATAAAAACAACATGTTAATAACATAACTGCAATAAAATTTCAAGAACATTTTATAAGTGTAAGAATTTGATAAATGTTCACAATTGTTTTTAAACTTGTGAATCTGAACAGGAAATACAGTGGAAATTACTTAACTTGAATTGCTAATAAAATAGCAAAACATTTCATGTTACAGAATAACTATCCCAGGATAATAAAAAATATAAAAATTTTCTAAATCAGCATTTTTCTGTAGTTTTTTATCGATGTAGTAAATTTTATTCATAGTGTAATTGATATTTTTATATATAGCATACATTGTAATAATATACAAAATTTATACATAGCATAACTTTTATACATTGTCATTAACCTGTTCAGAACCAGCGTGTCATATATGCCTCGGAGAGCTACGTTGTTCCTCAGCTCGTCAGTGCAAGTTTGCCTCGACCATGGCTATTGGAGCCCATTGAGGCATATGTGCAACGTGAAACGAGAACATTTCTAAAAAAATCTTAAGTATCACTAGATGGCACTAAAACCCCTTAATTTTTACAAAGCTAGTTCCTTGGATCATTGACCTTCATATTTCAGTTTCATTTTCTGTTTTATATTAGGATGCTGACTAAGATGATAATATAAACAAACACGCATGCAAGCATTTGTAGTTGTCCGGTAATTTAAAAAGCACATCAACTGAGATGTTTAAAGGAGATATTTCTATCATGGTAGTTATTTTGTGCTTATTTTAATGGAAGGGTTATGTGTGGTATGTCTAGCATGTTAAATTGGAGGGGGAAGAAATTTGTATGGAGGAAAGTTTATTTGCTTGAAAAGGAAGATTAGGTTTTCGGCAATATAGTCCATCAAAATGCTCACGATATGGAATTAAAATTTATAAACTATGTTGTTGATTGTTGTTGAAACCCAGACCGTCCGACCTACCAGAAAGGTGTAAGGTAACTGTTTGGACGGTCGGGAAGTGCCACCCAATTTAGACCGGAACCCAGTGGGGGAGGCATCCACAGGGACCGTACCCTCCTTCCCCTACCACCAACCTCTCGGAAGGACTTTCGGACCCACATGTTTAACGTGATCGTACTCCGCATGAACACGGCGGCAGTTTTGGCAGCGGCTGGAATCGAACCCGGGCCTACCGAGTGCAACTCCAGCGCGCTAACCAATGGGCTACCGCGCCCAGAAAACTATAAACTATGTGAGTATATACTATATATAAACTACTTATAAACTACTACGTATATACTACTTATAAACTATGTGAGTCAATTTCAAGTTACATATGGAACTTTTTGGTGTATACAGGAAAAGACACACAACTTTTGGAAACAAGTGAATTGTATGGAGAAAGAGTAGTAAAGACTTTATTAGTAGACTTGTCAGGTCATGGATATAATCTGTATCTTGACAGATTTTTTGCTTCTCCAGAATTAGCATTACACCTTATTTCAAATCAAACAAATGTTTGTGGTACGGTGTCAAAGCACAGGAAAAGCATGTCTAAAAACTTATCTCAGAAGTTTCCAAAAAATCAAATCTTGACATTTCAGAAGAAAAGTGTAAATTATTTTGATTTCAAAGATAAGAAAAAAGATGTAGTGATGTTCACAACTTTCCATGAAAATAATATAGTATACATTGTCAAAAAAGACAGGAACACACAAGAAAGCATTTTGAAACCACATAGTGTGGTTGATTATAATAAGAATATGGATGGAATAGATAAAGGAGATTCGGTAATGCACCATTACTCAGTTTTCAGAAAAACAGTAAAATTATATCGAAAGTTATTTTTTGGTTTCTTAAGACATGATAGTATTAAATTCGCATATATATTGTTTACGAAACAAACTGGCCAACAGCTTACAGTGTTACAATTTAAATCTAGGGATATTTATCAATTACTGAAAAATACACTGAACCTAAAATGGGAAAATCAACATCAACATCTCCAGTGCCTAATCCTTTAATGTTAACTGGTCAACATTTTCTTAGCTTACATGTTAATACAAATGGGAAAAAATCTCGAAGGTGGTGTATAGTTTGTTTTAAAAATTCCTTGAAAGAAAAGTGCTACAAGCAATTGCTTTACGAGTGCAAAATTTGCATAGGACTCTGTATTAAACCCTGTTTTAAAAAATTTCATAGATTACAAAACATTCAATAGAGATGTCTGATTATATAAAAAAATTGCAGGATATGTAATAATATGTTTATAATAATGTTATATTTTATATTTAGAATAAGTGCTATTTTTAGATTTATAATAATATTTAGATTTGTAGTAATATTTAGATTTTTGAGTTTAGAATTAAGTTTTCATTTAATTGCTTTATAACCATATTTCTGCTATATTTCATATTACATTCATATTTCATATTTCTAAACAATTACCCATTCAATAGGTAAGTTGGTGTCAATACGGCAATCCAATTATAGACATATTTTAAAGTAAAGTTGATTTAATATGATATTTTTGCAGTGTTAGGCTTAGCTGCAAAACGTGCCCGAGCCTGGAGTAGCACACGATTCTTGCTGTGCGTGGGCCTGCGGAAACACTGCTTTTTTCACTCTTCGGTTGTGAATGGGTTAGCAAATCTCAAATCTGCAATCTAACATATACTTTTTAAATAAATTAATGTATACAACTAATGTGTAACTTACTTAAAACTGAAGTCAACAAATTTTAAATGAAAGTAAATATACAGTACTTTTAGAATTCATTGAAAAATGTGTTAATTTAGTCTACTGTTTTAACGTTCGATTTTCTTTAATTACAAAAATGGTCAAAGGTGTAACAGCATGAAAAATGTTCTGATCAACGGATTCTTGCAATTCTACAAAATGCAGCAAAACTTTTATCATATCAGATGCTTCCTGCACTGTTGAAAGACTGAAATTGGTATAAGCATCATGTTAATTTGTGGTTTAATCTTAAAATAGTTTAGACAATCTCCATGTCACTAGGATATGGTGGAACTACATATCATATCATTATCAATTCTAATGTAGCTCATTGCCAATTCTAATATACATTTTAAAAGTTACATCTTTTTGGAACAAGTAATAGCTCTTCTATAGAACCCAGACAAATCGAAGTAGCCAATATAACTTGTTTCTAAGAAAATTTAAGTTGTGGAAATGAAAATTGTATGACAGAATATTTAATGTTGCTTCGAGTTGTGAACAAATGGACTTAGAAGACTAGCTTATGGAAAAAAAACAATATTGAATACATCAGCAAAATTAATGTTTGCTGATCTAATTCCCACTATGTTATTTGCTTTAAACATTTATTAACAGTATACATGAACATTTTATCAAATCCATATAGTCCCTGGCTCCTTATTTTCTGTAAGTCAAGTCCTGACAGGGCATTCATTTTGGGGAGGACTTTTGATTTGTTTCCTTTGGATCCATCTTTATCAAACAAGAGAAATCAGCAACAGTTGGAAATTAAATTCATGTGAGAAATCATAATTACCTTCCAGTTTTACCAAAAACACCAGTAGCATGACATTCATCCAAAAACACCATTGCATTATATTTCTTTGCCAAATTGCAAATATCACTGGAATAAAAATATATTTGTATTAGAAAAGTATAATGTTTCACTTTCAGAAATTTTAGAATTGAAATTATCATGCATATTTGATAAATCAATTCACCTAGATTTTAAAGAATGTGACAAAAAAAAAATATTATATTTCAGAACATGAGTATATCTTCACACATAAAAGCATCATTGATTACATTTTTTTTTTTTTTTTTTGCACTTTATAAGGGGAAAAAATCATTTTTGGCAATTAATAATAAGATTTCGCCAAATAAATAGTAATTATCATTTTTACTCTTAAAATAAAAAATGTCAAACTCTTATTATTTTAAACTTCAAAAGTTTGAAATCCTGATATTCTAACATTTATAATCTATAGATGTTACAAAGCCAAAGCATGTTACTTTTTACAAAATACACTAAATCTCTTTAAAATCATAACTCCCACATTCTGATTAAAAAAAAATCAATAAGGAGGGTCATAAAAAATTGGCTGAATCTGTAGAACATATAACAAAACTCATTTTAAATTATATAAAAGATTTAATATTTTATCATGCAGTTGAACCCTACTATAGTAATCTCTAGGTTATAATGAACTGATCCTAATCTTCTAAACAATTAATGTAATTTTAAATATTCATAATGAGCTTCCACTGCATGTAATTCAAATAAATAATCTTAAAATCCCCATTAACGGGAAATTTTTATTTTGCATTCTAAGAATTTGAAGTGACCTCATGAAATGAAATTTCTTTATTTTCATGACTGCAGTATAGAAAACTTGAAACATGTGATGATGAACTAGTGACATCTAAATATCCAAAGACATATGTCAAAGTATGGACAGAAATGTTATTTTCTAGAATCCATCGTTCAATACCGAAGATGAAGGAAAACAACCTACCATTGATTGCTGATGTGGAGGCAGCAATGCATAACGCCAACAAAATTTTATCTACCAAAAGGGTGGAACAGAAAATAATTTACTAACTTTTAATCATTGATAAAAGAAATAGACCAAATTTACTTTCCATCCTGATCATTCCAGAAAAAACTTATGGATTATTTTTGTAACTAGAGCAATAATATCAATAACAATAATATGTACATAAATGCTAGCACTTTATTGTGTTATTTATTCTTAAGTTAAATCAACTTTAAGCTATTTCTATATTATTTAATATTACATTTCACTGTAAATTCAGATCTTTGTATAAATATAATCTGAATATTAATAATTGGGTAAATAGTGTTGTTCAATGGATTGAAAATCATTACCGTTACTATCCGATGGGTAAGGACTATTTTTTGGATAACCGCAATATCACCAATTCTCGGGGATTCTCTGTGTATCAAAAATTTCACAAAATAATATTGTTAAAAATTTTACATAAAAGTTTTTTACAAGTTAAAAACATAATTTCTTCAGCTTCATCCATTTATTTCCATTATTTATGTTTTTTTACTGATGTAATTCAGATGAAAACTCAACTCATCACTGAGGAACAGTGCCAGAAATAACAAATTTACATTTTTAAAGTCAAATCTACATTTAATATTGTTGAAAAATATATTTACCAGATTATATTCTAAATAAATACTGCAAAAAATATCTATCTTACTTATTGTTAAGTTAAATCTGCATTTAATATTGTTGAAAAATATATGCACCAGATTGCATGCATTCTAAATAAATACTGCAAAATATATCTATCTTACTTATTATGAAATCAAATCTACATTTCATATTGTTGAAAAATATATTCACCAGCTTGCATTCCAAATAAATATTGCAAAAACTACATCCTACTTATTAATTTTTTTAAAGCTCAAGGAACACAAAACTAATAATTATCAGATATTTAATCATAACTAGGGCCCAATAAATTATGCGGGAAAATTTTCGAAATTATGCGGTATTGATAAGGCAACTTGTTGAAATTATGCGGACAAGGAAAAGTAATATACTAATGTACAATCATATTACAAAAAATCCACTTTGAATGAAATATCCATTTAATAAACATTTTACTTACTTTTCTGTTACCATTACAAAAAAAGAGACCATTTTATAAAAGAATATTTCTATGAATAACCGTAATTATGGTAACTGAGGCGATGGGGTTTTTAGAGTTTGTTAAAATAAGCAGATACTAGTCCAGCAGCCGAAGATTCCTGTAAACTTTGTCATTGTTTCGAAAATACTTGGACATAACAGGACACAGCTCTTTCGCAGTCTACTAAATTTACTTGCCTTGCTTTCCGTGCTAGTTCTGGGAATCTCTCCGAAACTGCCTCTGAATTCCAGAATTTATTTATATCAGGAACCAACTGTACATTCTTTAGCATATTCCTTATATGACGCAAACTCCAGTCTTAATCATGGGTCTTCCATTCCTGGAATATGTTTGAAAACCATGTCGTCGTCAATATCCAAGTAGGGCATTTGGACTGGGTCGAACACTCGAACAGCCTTCATAAAGTCCAAACCAGGTTGGCAAAACTTGGGCACTCGCTTTTTAGAGGGGGTCACTTTAGGGTGGTAATAAATGTTCAACTTTACTATTGTTTTGAGAAACACTTCTTACAAAAATGAATTGTGCTGAGATTTCCGAGAATAGATTGTCTCCGATTTTAACTGCAATTTAGATCACAAATCGAGTAACTTGTTGTATGAGTTATATATAGACACTCCACACGTTTCGAAGAAGAGCAACATGTCCATCAAAATCTGAGCGTGTTCTGCAAAGAACTGAAAGTCTTTATTGATTGCTTTCCATTAGAGACTGGCATACATAAAGACTAGCAGTGTCAGAAGTAAGTTCCATTTCACTTTTGAAAAAGTCTATATATAGATATCACAATACGTAGCATGGTACTGCACTGTTTTAAACCTGGAATTCCAGTGTGTTATCGTGGTCACTGGACATAATTTCTCTTGTTTGTTTTTTTCCTTTTAAAAGCTACAGATAACATTGCTTTCTTGCAGGACAATGCTTAAACAACTTTTTGAAACATCCGGTAAACTTATCCACTTCAGCAAAATGCTCATGCCACTAATCAGCGGCTAGGTTTACAATATGAGCATTACAAGTTATGTTCACCGAATTAGACAGTAGAGCATGAAACATATCCTTGTAAGCTCGAGTCATGTAGGTTGCATTATCAGTTAAGACTGCTGACACTTTGTTGAAATCAATTTCCATGTGTGTAAGGCATTGCATGACAGCCTGAGAAACTGCTGTCGATCTGACAGTCTCAAGATGAAGACTGTTTGTTCAATAAGTAAGGATGTATCTTGGCCGAATCCGTGAACTGTGGAACAGCGAGAAAACAAATAAAATTGCATGGCAATTGTAAAATTAAGGGGAAAAAAAGAAAAAAAAATTGCAAATTATATAAAAAAATGTAAAAAATTAAAATAATTGTGAATTATGTGGAAAACTTCAAATTATGATTATGCGCATTTCCGCATTTTCACATTTTTTATAGGGCCCTAATCATAATCAATGAATCATCAACTCACGGTAAAGGAGCAATATTTCCATCCATGCTGAAAACTCCATCAGTAACAATAAGTCTCATTCTGGCTGCAGAACTCTCTTGAAGCTTGTTTTCTAAATCTAAATAAATTAATACCCACATGAATAAGAAGTAGTGTGAATTGTTATAAGAAAAGGAAAAATAAAGAAATGTAAAACGATGAAAGAATAATATAAATTTTCCCATTAAGAATATATTTTATTTAGATAATAAAGAGTGACACTAAGAGTGGTCTATTCCAAGTGGTTTCATCTCCAAAACAGAGGTCTAACAATATACTAATTTGCTATCAATAAACAATCTGCTAGTATGAATCCAGATAGAGACACATATTCAGACCCAGAGGTTGTTAAAAAAAATTTTTTTGAGAAGTATTTTTACTGCTTTCTTAAAATTTGAAAAGCACTTTTTTAAATGTAGGGAGTATTTAAAATAAATTAAGGGATAATATTATAAATTACTTTCTAATATTTTTTTAAACTACAATATTTATTTTTAAATATATAAATAAATAAAAACGTACATTTATTGGTATTTGCCAGTTTTGATGGCGTGAATGATTTGACTCTTGTCCTAAAAAAAATCTCATTTCTCTGAAACAGGTTGATACCCTTACATTTTTGGAATATTCTTCTACTACAGATAACAATATCTATGGACCAGTTTTGTACTTATTATGCACTCGTCAGCATGGATCTCTGCAATGGCAGATAAAAAGCTTGTTATATACTGCAATTTTGTGAACTTCTAAGGATATTGACAAATTCATTCTTACCATATAGCCGATTTCAAATTTCACAAAAATTCAGTTCAGGATACAGAAAGCTGCAATGGCCAAGTTCATAGTAAGAGATCCTGCCTGCAAGGGGTATTTCCAAAAATTTGGAATACACTTCCATTGCAGATAAAACTTATACAATATAACACTTATATAGAAATTGAAATATTAAGAAATTTTAGAAAGGAAATTTTCCTTTTATCAACACATATTTAAATGTGTATTACCTACAGCTAAAATTTTGAGAAGTAAATATGTATTTCTGTGCATATTAAACGTGTAATTACTTATTTTGGCAAATTTCGTTCAGACTACAGATAGAAATACCCTAGACAGTGCTGATTCATTACAACATGTTTTGTTAATTATATTCAGTTTTTAATTAAAATAAAAATAATTAATTCTAAACACAATAATTTTAGTACCATGCACACATTCATATTTATATGTTTTAATGTCACCCTCAACATTATTTATTTATCCTCAAATCTGTGTTACATAAACTGGTTATTTTATCCATGGGCAATTTTTTTCCTGGGAAACAGCCTGGAACTTCCTGAGATAATGAAAAACATTAGCAATCCGGACTACTTTTGGAAGCTGAGTTAATGCCTGCTTTCTGAACTTTACTACACTGATTATTAGAATGATGATAAAAATCCAGACAAGATAAAAGTTTCTGTAACAACAACCTCAAAGTTACTCATTAATGATATTACATATTTGTTCATCTTATTGGATACTTACATATTAGCCCAACTACATTGGTGAACTTCAGCAATGGAATCAGTTGTTTACATAAAACAAACATAGCTTTTATGTAAACAACCAATTCCACCCTGAAAGTTCTCCAACCTGGTTGGGCTAATACATAAGTATCTATTATTGTAAGTCAAGGTTACTCCTACCAATTGCTGTACACATAAAAAAGTATATTACATCTGAGGTTACATTTTTTTATCAGGCACACATGTCTATTTACACAATGTTATAATGATCCTGCATAGAGCCAATTTATATGGCATAATGAATAACTTTGTTGCTCGTTACAGATGGATGTGAAACATAACTACTTTTGCATATTTCAAATGGAAAAAGATTGATATGTGTTCTATGTGATAATGGCACAAGACATCTAAGGAAAGGTTTCGATAGTTTGTTTTTCTTTTTATTTATTTTATTATTATTTTTTTCTTTAATTATACAGTTTTGATAGATTAATAGATATGTTGGGATATAACATTTGCATTCACTCCACTGAGCGAGCATGCTGTCGATACAAATGCATACTAGCATATAGTATAGATGTTGATGCACAGAGTAAAAATTTAGATTTTTTACACTTTTATACCAGAATTATTTCATAATACATACAACTTAAAGGGTGTATAAAATCAGAAGAAAAATTACATATTGAGTTCTGTATTGAGTTCAATAGATACTTTTACTTATTATCAAGTTAACAGCCCATATGAATGGTGACAAGCTTATATACCCTCTGTAAAAAGTTTTAAAAAAGCATGTAACTCGTGAAGTTCCTAGCTAATCTACAAAATTTAAAAAGTTTCTTGAACTTGCTGAAAGTCACCAGGTTGACGATATTTTGCCAAATTTGTCGCTAAGGTCAAGAGATCCAGACCTTTAAGTTATAACTATGGCTTTCTGTTATGTATTTCTGCATAACAATATGTTCCCCCCAAAATCGGCATTTAGATAAAACAAACTGGTACACTCATAAGTGATGACGTAGAAGCAGTATATACTAAGCAAAAGAAGTTGATAACTTACAATCAAAAGGTCCTGTGATAGAAATCGACTAGTCACAAGATTAACAGTTGGTATGAGAAAGCAATAATAAGTAATCTGTAACTCTACTTAATAAAGGAAGATGTCTGTGTGTCTGTATCAGAAATAAATATAAGATTGTAACAGTATTATAAGCCTTCCTTGAAAAATTCCCATTTTTAGGATATAACTTCTAAAGTTAGCAGTTAATATTTTAAACAGCTGTAAAACAAAGACTTTTTGATGTATGGTCTTGCCAAGAGGGAGGGGGGGGGGGGTAGATTTTTTTAAATCTTCAGCATTCTAACAAAAAAACATTAGATTTTATGGACCTGGGCAACTAGTAGTAAATAAAAGCTAGACTAGTAAAAAAAGAAAAGCTGCAAAATTTCAATAGTGACACTTCCCCTATCACCCTCTTCCCCTTGTGTGCAGTCTTGGTTGGACAAATGTTGGAGAGAATTCTCCATATAGAAGTATCAGTAATTCCCCCCCCCCCCCCTCCACACACACACACACACAATAGCATTACTCTTGCTGTGCATTTTAAAATTTTGATAGAAAGTACCTGACAATACAATAGCTAAACCATGTAAATTAGAGGACGGCTATGTCTTCATAGATGAAAACATCTAACCAAAGTTTTTCTCATAAAAGCATTAAAATTTAGAGGAAATAAAATGGCAAAATACCTGTCATGTCTCTGTGCTTATACCTATATTTCTGAGCCTTGCACAGTCTAATCCCATCTATAATAGATGCATGATTCAACTCATCTGATAAAACAGCATCTTCCGGAGATAACAGAACTTCAAAAATTCCAGCATTGGCATCAAAACAGCTAGGGTATAATATAGAATCTTCTCGACCATGAAACCGAGCAATCTTTTTTTCCAGTTGTTTATGTAGATTCTACAATGAAATAAAATTTAAAATGTACAGCAGTATAATCATAATATTATACTGATGGAGAATAAAACATTTCACCAGTGAACGATGCTCAGATCTGATGTGCTATCCTACATTCTTTTTTTTTTATCATTTCTATATCTATTCAGGAGCAAAGACAAGATTGTTTTATTTTGCTCTAATGTTTTTTCTTTTTTCGACATGAATAACATAAGGTTAGGGTATCTGGCTAAAATTGAAGAGTTATGAAAAAGGTTAAACACTTTTGGACGCTTATATCTCTGAACCTTATAGATATAACTATTAACAATTTATATACTTATTTTGTTGGAAATAGGGTACTATTTATGAATGAATATACAAAAATAATTTTAATATTTTGAACCATTTTATTTTTAAATAAAAAGGTTTTGTGTGAGCAAATTTTCACTCCACTTTGCTTACTTTCACTTAAAATATCTTCTATAAAACATAGGTATAAAAAGTAAGCAACAAAAATATTCAGTAGGAAATCCAGTTTTTAAACCCATAATTTGTTTTTACAAAGCTTTTACAGTTTTTGAGCGAACATCTTGTCATGTTGAAACAGATTGAAAGTTTTCAGTTTTTAAAGTTTGCAATGTCTATATTTCGAAAACTAAAAATGCTAGCTAGCTGTAAACAGAAAGCGAGTAATTTGCAGCCTTTTGAAAGCTATACAAGAATATATATAGTTGGACTTCAGATTGCTGGTTCTTAGTTTTTGAAAGCCAAGATTGTTTTATTTTGCTATAATTTTTTACTTTTTTTGACATAAATAACATTTAAAGTTAGAGCAAGGCTTAACTGCATTCCACGCTGGCATATAAGGCTATAACAATATAATGTTTTGCAAAGTATAAAAAGTTGTTGCCATTACAAGACAATTTGCATGGGTTGGTAGTGCCATCTATCGGTACAAACTAGATGTGGGCTGAAAAATTTTCAGCTATATTTTTCAGGAAAATTTTCCACTTTTTTTTCTCCCTAATTCATTTGGAAATAAAATGTAATACTCTTTCCACACTGTTTTTTAAAAAGTAGGTAACTTTAGAATAAGTCTTTGATCATTCAGTTTTCTAATTTTGAGGAGGAAAGGGAATAATGCTTTATTTTAAAGAAAAGGGATAGACAAGAACTAAAAGGGTACACATGACATTTTGCTTATTCTGATAAAACAGCAAGTAATATTTTTAGAAGACTATTGTTTCAGCTATAAATTCTGTAAAATTTATGAAAAAATAATAAATAGGGAATATTTTTGCAAATGATTTGGCCAAAGGAAAATACTTTAATAGCACTGAATATATACTTAACTGAATGTCCACCAAATTGTCTATTTTATCTCATGGTACTCACACATTCAATTATAAACATGTATGTTTTAAACAATTTTTAATATTATTATATATAGGAATTATTTTTGAAAAAAGGGTTTAATTATAAGTATTTATTTAATATTTTTATATATTTAAAAGTATATTTCTTAGACCTTTAATAAACTAAACAATTTATTTTTCTTTTTATTACTATTATTAATTACTAAATAGCAGAGAGCAGTAGCCATTGAAGAAAGTGGTAGATTCAGGGCTCATGCTGGGATAATTTACGTACTATAGGATGCAACAGGAGTCCTTCAGATTTCCCTTTCAATTATCAGCAGCAAAGTTGGCTGATTAAAATCCTATTGGTCTAAGAACCATGGTCTTTTTGGGGGTTTTTTCAAACTATCGTTTTCAGTTAAAAACAAAACACCCATTTTTCTTTTCTAACCCTGGTCAGCAAGTGTCTTTTAAACATTGTTAACATAATATTTAATCATTTATTTTTAAATTATAAGTAATTTTCATTTTTCCTTATAATATTTTTATATCACAATAAATAAAATTGCAAGCATATGAAAGTTATATATTTAATGATTTATTTCTTACACCTGTAATAAACAGTCAATTATTTATAATTCAGAAAGGGTTTAGCGGTTTTTATTTATTTTTAATTTATTATATTGTTTCATATTTTTGATTTACAAAAATATTTTTTCTATTATTGATAAAATATAATTATTTTATAACTTTTCAAAAGCACAGGTACTCAATGAAAATATGAAAATGTAATTGTTGACTTCAATATATATGTATTAGAAATTTTTGTGCACATAATACTTTTATATATTTCTAAATTTGAACCCTTTTTTTTAATCATATCGTTTAATATGTATATATGATTGTAGCTCTAATGTAAGAACAAATACTTTTAAAAGTCACTGGACATATTATTTTAGTTTAAATATAATATTTAAGAATAAGTTCAAAATTTTCAGGAAAATTTTTCGAAAAATCTACATCTCTAGTACAAACTGTCAAATGTAAATCAAAACAAACAACAAAGCAACAATTTAAAATAAAAAAGCACAGTTTTGAGAAATAGCAATTGTTAATGATAGTTATTAGATATAGCAGTTATTTGTGACAGTTAATTTTGAACATACTAAATTCATTGGGAATAAATATTTTGAAATTTGAATATTTTGACTTTAAGGAGGTGAATGGCAAGACAGATCTTAAATTAAAAAAAAAAAAAAAAAAAAAAAGAATATAATTTAGGATGATGCATGTGAAACAAAATGAAGACTTTTAACGATAAAATTTAAACAGGAAAATGCATGAAAAGAAGAGCACAGTTTTAAAGAAATTGATTGCAACAATCATATACAATGGGCAAGATAAGATGGAAATGTTGATGGTACAGCATCTGACTTTAAACCGCGATTTTTACTATGCACCACTTAATCTTCTTCCTTGAAATGTTTGCTGCATACAATGGAAAATAATGACTTGACGTTTGGCTAAAAATCATCCAGTGATATAACTTTCAGCCATTTCTCAGTCCAAGTAACATGACTTGATAATTTGTGGAAAGAAATATTTCGTTCCTTGAATTTGACTAACAAAAAGCAGACGTGCCAACTCTCCGGATTTTAGCTGGAGACTCTGGATTTTTCATTACTTCTCCAGCCTCCGGATTACTAACAAAATTCTCCGGCTTTTATCGTTTGAAATTTATCAATTAACCAGATATGGTATAATTCCACGGAAACACAGATTTTCTGCTTTTTTAGAACCGATTTCTACAATTCCCGGTATTGTAGCAAATCCATAATAAAATGCAGGGTAATGCCAATCAAATTAACATAGATTTACAGTCGCGTGTAATGTAAATTAAGATCTCGATTTTATGAAAGTCATAAATATACTTCTTCAAAGGTTGTCTAATTCAGCATAAATCGCAAAAATGTTATTTTGTTCATTAATTTCGCATAAACACTGCAATTGCACAATTCAGTTTGTTCTCATGAATCGCCGAGAGTAAATAGTATATTTTATCATCTATCTCAATCTTCTAAATATTGCATTTTTGATTGACTAAACTAGCTTATTTTCATATTCTGATTTATTATTATGGTTAATTTCTTAATTATTTTTGCATAAACAGTGTGATTGTGCAATTCAGTTACTTCGCGTGAATTGCCGAGAGTACGTTAGTATCTTTTTCAATCTATCTCCATCATTTAATAGTTGCATATTAGATCGACTAAACTAGCTTATTTTCATATTATGACTAATTGTTAAGGTCAATTTTTTAATTATATTTGCATAATACAAATTTTTCTATTTTGAAAAATGGGTAAAACTCTAATGGGTGAAGGGATATTTTCCAAAAAGTGGTATTAAAGCAATGATTTAGGCAAATAAAAAGAAAACCATTTTGGCAGGAATATAATTCAGTGCTATACTTCTTTTTCATTATTATTAAAGATCAATATTTGTTACTCTCTTTAGTGAAAGCTTGTGTTTTACCAAACATAAATATTTGTTTTCATTATAAAGTAATTTTCACTGGATAAAACCTTTATGTATTTGTTTTATAATTTATTGTCCTGAAATTTTATAAAATTGGTGTCTTGAATTCTCATATTCTACCAGTACTATGTCTGATATTTAATGCAGTATTTTTTCTTTTTTTTTTTTGGGGGGGGGGGGGGGGGGGGAATTAAGATTTAATAAATTAATCAAGAATCAATATTATCAACTTATTTTTCTTTTTTATAATTTGTTACTAACACTATTTTAAATCAAAAAATAGTTCATGATTTTTTTTTTTTCAGATAAGTTTAACACTAGAACCGCGGCAGTTTCGGTATACCTAAAACTGCGGGATGGGTCAAATTGATCCAGAGTATAAAAACTTATGTTCTAGTACAAAAATAAGAATTCATTTCTATAATAATGGTAATCATTCATTTCTTTGAGAGTAATATTAAGATTATGTAATATAAAAATTATGTATAATGTCAAAAATTATGAAAATGA
This sequence comes from Amaurobius ferox, assembly GCA_951213105.1. NCBI lineage: Eukaryota > Metazoa > Arthropoda > Arachnida > Araneae > Amaurobiidae > Amaurobius > Amaurobius ferox. The sequence continues at coordinate 42,208,762 of OX578148.1, forward strand.
TGATTTAAAAATAAGCACAAAATACATACAAATTTCATTTTTATAAGGAGTTTTGCTATTGGTGTTTTTAAGCAAATTTTATCAACTAATACTATGGTTTTTTACAAAATAAAATATAGCGTAATTGTCAATGCTTCTAAAAATACGAAAGCATTTTCAGTACAAAAATAAAATATGCATATCTTGGTTGGAAAAAGTATGAAGAAATCTAGGGTAAAAACAATTGACTTTCCTACCAATAAGGTGTTCTTTCATAGTCCATCTACTATACACAGTTGGAGCAACTTCTATTTATATATGTTGTGCACTTGCCGCAGACTGGTGTTTTACAATCAGAACAAATGTCAACAGTTTTGTTTCCACACTTCGAAACTTTACAATGAACTCTTGACTACAACGAACTCGAAACTTTACAATGCTGCTACGGATTCTCCATTCGTTGCAGATGTTTGCTATATGTCCGGATTGTTTTTTTTGTGAGTACACACAATATAAGGACTGCGCAGCTCTTCAATAAGTTGTTGAAGGAATTTCCTCCTTGAAAGGATTTTACCGGTAACTGCTTTATACAAAATCCAAGAATTAATTCCAGAGAGATCAAGGATATTGTAGAACACATCAACTGGCCACCTCCTGGATCCTGCCTTTACCGAGTATTTCCGTGCCATTTGATCAGCAATATCTACACCAAATTTTGTAAAATTATAGAACAATATTGTCTCTGGAAAATTTTTTGGAACATTATTGTCAATACCAACTGTGGGGTGAAGTGAGCTAAGTAATAAGACGCTTTTTATTTTTTTCCCTTGGTAAACTGTCATAGTAATATCATTGTGTTTTAGCAATAATGTTTCGTACATTTTCTTCATTTTTTTCACAATTTCAGGAATTTCCCTTTGAATTTGCTTTACTGAAGAGCCATCCAATTTAGATAGGAACGAAATGGGGGAGGCATCCACAGGGACCGTACCCTCTTTTCCCTACCACCAACCTCTCGGAAGGACTTATGGACCCACATGTTTAACGTGATCATACTCCGAGTGAACACGGCAGCAGTTTTGGTAGCAGAGGGAATTGAACCCAGGCCTACCGAGGGCTAACCACTGGGCTACCGAGCTTCAGTGTTGTAAAGAAGTTGTCGGTCGTGACATTTCTTCCTTTGTTTTCAAAAGGTTTCACTAGATGCAAAACGGCGTATTAGGAGAGAGTTAGATTTTCAGGATGCTGCTCATCTTTACCTAGATATCGGAAGCCATTTAGTATGTACTTACCGTTAACATCAGCAGCGAGCCAAAATTTTATTCCAAATTTATTTGGTTTATTTGGCATATATTGTGTAAAATGACATCTGGCTTTTGTAGGAAACAGTTGCTCATCAATAGTATGAGGTCTGGTTTGTAGCTGACGATTGAATTTACAATAAATTTCTCTTAAGTTTTAGAAATAAGGCCAAACTTATCTGTTTGAAGGCATTCAGATCTTGTTGGTTTTATGTCAAATCATAAGAATCTCATAATTTCTCTGAAACTGTCTCTTCCCATAGTATCGTGGAAGAAAGGTGGACCCCAAACTACGGGCCACAGGCTATCAAGTTCGAGACTTCTTGCATAGTATATACCTTGAGCATACAAAATTGCTATAAAAACGTCAAGTTCCTCTACAGTTGTAGATCCCTCATTTTTCCCAAGTTGCCTGTGAGCTTCTTCCTCTGTACAATTTTTTATGTGACGAAGCACTGGTTCATCTATAAGTAACCTCCACGAACTTGATGTATATTCATTCTCAATGCTTCGTTTCCCGAAAGGGGTTTGGCCGCAAGCTTCCTTACAAACATTGTGTTCAGCAATTCTTCCACTAATATTGTTTCCTGAAGATATAGTTTTCCAATGCGTTTCATCAGTTGCAACAAAAATTCCAGTTTTCATAAGATCCGACTTGGGGTCTGATGATTTTATTTGTTTTCGCTTTTACCGAGGCTTTGTTCCTTTCGCAATTTGCAATCAGGGTCATGATAAACATTTTCATTACTACCACATGGCACAGGAAATTCACAAAAATCAGATAAATGATCATCATTATCTGAAGATATATAATCTTTATTTGAAGACACATATTCATCATCACTAAAAACAAACTCTTCACCACTGCCGTGTTCGGGCTCATATTCCAACAATTGTTGCAAGTATTCTAAAGATTAGCTCATAGTAAGTGTACGACTACGTTTTCGTGACATGTTGTTCAGAGAGCAAGCTTTATCTGTACTTGTTCGTTAGCGTTGCAGCCTTATGTTCTATCTCTACAAAGAAAAAATATCACCCCCTGCAATGCCTTATCAGAAAGATCGCCTTATCTGACCGCAACCTTCAAAGTGGTCTTTTGTTCACCACTTTTCCGAAAAAGAGGAAGAAAAGCACATTTCCACTTCCAAAAAATGTTGTGTCCTACTTTCCGTATTCGTGGTGGCTTCTGGGTCAGAATGACCCATTCCACAGTTTTAGGTATAAGTGTTAAAAACATGAAACTAATAAATGTCTAATGACTGATTTTTTTATAGGCCGGTATTTGCCTAATATTATGAAATGTCAAGAACTGTATTTGGTTCCGCTTGTAAATTTTTGAGAAAAATGGAAACGAAATTAGATTTGGGTCAAATTGGCTCATCCTGCGGTTCTAGTGTTAAAGCATAATGTACTTAAATGTTACAGTATTTTAATGTTTTAAGCAAATATTAAGTGTCATAAGTAAACTATATATTTGTGACAAAATAGTCTCCTGCTTTTTCTGTTTGGAAAGTCGGCATGTCTGAAAAAGGTACATAGTAGTATGGCATTGTTCAAATATACCTTTATTACTAATTTTAAAAGTTGAAATTCAACAGTTCAAAAATATTTATAATACACCGTAAGAAAAACATGAAAAAACAAATTAGAAATTGTAATAGCATAGCATTGAAACATGTGAAAATATGCCTAGGTAACTAGTGCCACCTAGTGGAGATTTTCCACTCATTCCAGGATTTTTGTGGATGATGAAATCTTTTCGATGATGAAATATACAATTGAAACTGGAGAGTTATGAAAAATGTTAAACACATTTGGGCATTTAAATCCCTGAATCTAATAGATAAAACAGTAAACAATTTATATTTATTTTGTCGGAAATAGGGTACCATTTATGAATAAACAAAAATAATTTCAATATTTTGAACATTATTATTTTTTTTTTTTTTTTTAAATGAAAAGGTTTTGTTTCAGTGAGTTTTACTCCACTTTGCTTATTTTCACTCAGAATGTCTTATATAAATCATAGATATAAACAGTAGGCAACAAAATTGTTCAGTAGGAAATCCAGTTTTTAGAACCCCCCACCCCTCCCAATGTGTTTTTGCAAAGCTTTTACAGTTTTTGAGTGATTATCTTGTCATGTTGAAACAGATTGAAAATTTTCAGTTTTTAAAATTTGCAATGTCTATATTTCGAAAACTAAGAATGCTAGCTAGCTATGAACAGAAAGTGAGTAATTTGCAGCCTTTTGAAAGCTCTACAAGGATATATATTTGGATTTCAGATCATGGGATTTTAGTTTTCGAAATATAGTGGTTATAATTTTGATATTTTAGTACAGAGGGTCAGCAATCTTTTTCTATTTGCAGGCTGCATTTAAATTTTAGGCTGAATGAAAGGGCCGCATGGTGTCAAACAGCTTGACAATCATGGGGGAAGGAAAGGGGAGACACATCTTTATAGAAAATTATTTTCGAAATTTTTATAGTTTAATATTTTTTAAAGATATACATTAACAACAAGAATAACAAAATATTATTTAAAATTTGTTTTGAAATAGTAAAAATTGAGTTCATTGTTATCTGTAGTACTGGTACACATTACATATAATTTACATTGTACAATAACTATATGTATAAACAAAAACAGTTTAAAACCTAAAATTATTTCATGATCGACAAAATGAGAAATGAATAAAGAATGAGAAATTATATTTAGATATTCCTTTATCAATATATAGAAAATATATAAAGACAATTGTGTAATACTGGAAAATTTTTTGAAATATCATGGTTTTAAATTCATGGTCATAAATTTTTATTTTCAGGAAAGTAAAAATATTTTCACGAACATTTTACAAGAATGTTTTAATTTAAGATGAGGTATGTAATTAATCACAATTTCTAGATGCAGAAAACTAAAATTAAAGAAGTTGAATGAATAAATTAACATCGGAAAAATAAGAAATATGCAATTACTTCTTATATATGTAAATATGTAATTATTTCCTATATTATTCTTATTATTCTAAAATATATAATTATTTCCACATTAAAAATGTGGAAAATCTTTATATTTGAAATATGAATGCCATTTTATTACAAATATATATATTCAATAATATATATTTGAAATATACGATCATAATAAAATTCTATCGACAAAAATAAGCTACACAAAATTTACAATATGAAACAAGATAGAAAGCATTTTACAAATGAAACAATCTATAACAACATAAATATTTAAATTTCTTTTATTAGTGAAATTTTTATTGTTGTACAGTTTTCACTAATTTTCCTATGTCTGATTTAATTTGTTAACTGCAAATTCATATAGTGCTGTGAAGATGCTTACATCAGTAAGTCAGGTTTAAAAATTTATTTTTTTTATGGTTCATCATACAAAAAGTTTGTTCACATATATAAGTACTGCCAAATGCAGTGTTCTATCTTTTTGCAAAACTTTTGATTACAGGAACATTAATTGACAAGCATTTGTAGAACTGGATACCTGAAAAGTGTACTATTATTATGTATTTCCAAAATTTCCATTTGCACTGAAAGCGAAACATTATCAATGTATGCATCAAAATGGTAAAACATAATATCAGGTCACAATTTGTTTTCACAAGCATCTACAAACTTTTTTGAAAATTCATTTTGAAGGGCTTGAATGGTTTCCACAAATACGTCCTTATGCAACATCCATTACTCTGAAGAACGATGTTATTTCTGAAGAACGCCATGTTACAAAATGGTGTAAAACTGCTTCTTCCATGTGTTTATTAAGTAGATATAGTTTTGTGTCAAATGTTTTATGGCTGAAAACATGTCAACGCTAAGTTTATCTTTCCCATGTAGTTTTAAGTTTATTTCGGTAGGAAGTTATATCTGCCATAAATATAAATGCAAGAGACATAATCCACTTTTCATCTGATAATTGAGGAACACTGTTACCCTTTTCTGCTATAAAAATGCATATTATTTTTCGTAAGTGAAAAAATATACTCAGCACAGCTCCTCTACTTAGCCATCTCACATTTGAGAAATATAAAATGTCACCAAACTCTGAATTCAATGCATTCAGAATTTTTAAAATTGGCAGTGCTTCAATGCATTACATCGAATATAGTTAGTTATTTATACAACTGTGTACACAACAATTTTCTTAGTACAAAACATTTGCAGCAAAGTGTTTCTTTATGAATAATGCAATGAAATATTATTAGTCTATCACTTCCCATCTTTTGAATTTTGGAACACATTCTTATAATTAAATCGATCTTGGAACCACACATATTCCTGCCACCATCTGTTGTTACACTTACTAACTGATTCCAGTCTAATTCTAAATTAGTAACACTGTTTGTAACTTTCATAAATATATCATCTCCCATTGTAGTACTTTTTATACTAAACATATTTACCAACTCTTCAGTAATATTAAATTCATTATTAATTTCCTGAATAAATATTAATAGCTGTGCAGTGTCTGTAATGTCATTACTTTCATCCAATAACGAAGCCTAATAATCAAATGACTTTGCTACACATTTGAGTTGGTCAAATAGGTTTCCCCAATTTCTTGTTCATGCTTTCTGCAAGTTCGAGCAGAAAGGCTGACAAATTCAATATTAATTTTTTTCTGGGAAATGGGTATACTTCTTCAGACATAGCTAATATACAATGCTTAATGAATTCGGCATCTGTAGAAGTCTACCTTCCTTTAAAATTAATTCTGCAACTAGCACAAACGATTAATTCCTGTACATTTTAAGTACAGGTTGTACATTTTACTTTTTAAATGTACTTTGTTGAGCAATTAAATTAAGTTTCAGTTCCTTTAATTTATTTGTCCTACTTTCATCTTTTAAATCTTTACATTTGCATTTATTTTTATGCTCATATCATCTGATATTGTATACTTTCTTAAGTGATGCCAATTTCTGACAGATAAGACAAATGGGTTACCTACACTTTGTGTAAAGAAGTATTTAGAGCTCCCTTCATCATCCCCTCACTTATTTTCAATTTATGTTAGCTTGACATGGTTAAATTATACATTTAAATACAGAAACTCATTTAAAATTTAGAAACAAATTGACTATTCAATATTCATATATTAAAAGACTTGAGGCATTTACATAAACTAGACCAATGATAAACGTAAATTTGTGCTAATTTTATGCATGAAAAAGATAAAACAGCCTTGTAAAAATTATAACTTGTGCAATAACAACACAACAATTCACAGTTCATGTTTAAGAAACTTATACAAGAGACATACCAATGAGTCATTGTGTGGCAATCGAATAAATTCTCTGAAATAGACCCGCATACAAAAAATACATAGTGGTATTAATTTTATTTAGATAAACAAAGTTTAATAGGAAAATCATTCAAATGTATCATAAATTCTAGAAATAAAATTTTATTTTAAAATCAAATTTTTCATTATTTTTGAGGTTCATGGGCCACAAGAAATGTTAAAATGGGTAAAAGTCGTGGGACGCCAAACAAAGTGGTGGGTCACATGCAGCTTACGAGCCATGGTTGCCGACCCTTGTTTTAGTATTTTGAAAAGGTGGTTCTAATTTTAGCTAGTTATAAGCAGTAAGTGAATTTGAACTTTATTGGAGTTTTATTTTACAAGACTGCATAATCTTTTCTGCTCTATCAGACTGAAGCCACTGCAGAGTTTTATTAATATTTTATCAATTTTACAGTTTCACATGTTCATTAACTTCTACTACCTAAGAATAAGATAAACAGTACAATAATATTGAAATATATACCTGAGTTCCACAAATAAAACGAACAGAACTTAACCCCGCACCATACTCGTCAAGAGCTCTTTTGCCAGCTTCAACAATTGCTGGATGAGACTAAGATAAAGAAAAAAAATCAAAATTTTGATATTTATTAAATAAAACAAGAAATAATTAATTAAAAGTATTTTAAAAATTAAATTTACTAGGTAAACTCATTATGCACTTTTAATTCATTAATGCACATGAAATAAAAATAAAAGTTGCTATAATTATGACTAGAACGAGGATTTTGCATATTTTTTTGCTAGATTGAAACATTGAGTAAATATAAATGTGTTTAACATTTACAAAATTAAGTAAATTTGTGTATCTTTATAGTCAGAAAACCGGCCTATTCCTAAAGTATGAAATTACACTTCCAGTGCAGATACCAGCATCTGCAGATCAGTTTTACAGTTTTTAGTAAGAAAATAATCCACTACTGCTACTAGTTGCAATGGAAGTGTGATTCTATTATGTTCCTTCATTAAGACATGCTGTAACATAAATTTTAATCAAGATACAGCTACAAAATTTTGTACACACACTTCCAGACAAGTACTGAAGCACTTCAAAGATATTTCTTTTTAATTAAATTCAGGTTTTATATATTTAATGAAGCAGAATTTTGAGCAATTTTCACATTAATCTGTCTATGATGATCAGAAAAACCATTGCACAGTTTCAATCTTAACACTGTCGTAAAGTACAAAGAACAATCTATTTAATAAGCTTTGGTCAGAACTTGTAACATAATTTGAGGATTTAAAATGATTATTTTAAAATTGAATGTATCTGGGGGAGAAAATAAAATGTGTTAAGTTAAAATCCAATTTTATATTCCAACATCATCAAAGAAAAAAAGAAAATATCCTATAATCCTATAATCATAAAATGTTATAACATTTAAATTTGAACATTACACCGTTTTCTTTTAAATTGTTTATCAGGCATAATTTGCCAATTTTTAGGAATCTTTTTAACTCAACATACATTTTCTACAATCACTATGTGTCTTTCCTCTTTTCTTTAAGTTCTAGAAACATGTTGAGTTCTTAGCGTCGTATTGCTACTGGAAACCAAGGACAGTGACGAAAGGAAATTGAACAGATTTGAATGAATTAAGATATTTAATCACAGAGAATATTTCAGTAAAAAATTTTTAAGAAAAATGGTAAAATTTGAAGCCAGAAGATTACAAAAGATGGAAATTAGGATTGGGATAATTATTGTATCTTATTTCTTTTTTATATCCAGTTGTAGCCCAAATCCAGAAGTTTAAAAGGTGCATCTGCTGTGTACGTTTAAAACCTGTACTACAAAATTAAAATTTGGCATTTCTGGAGAGAGAGTTTCTTTAACCAAAAAATATTTATTTATTTATGAACAAAATCCACAGTAAAGTGAGGCATTATTATACTTAAGTGACCATGTGCTAGACCTGAAAATAAACAACTAGCTACTCATCACAGGTTGACAAATTAAACAACTGACTGACCCCCCTAATTCTGTTTTAATCAAACAAATGTCCAAAAACTTATTAACTGTGTATTTCCTTCTTCCAAAATTTTCGATTGTGGAGATGTAGCTTTCATTTAAAAAATGTACATTTTCCTTGCAACAGCTTACCCTTCTGAGTCGGCTGGGGGGCAGCAGTGTGTGGTTTTCCAGCCCTACTATTAAGGAATGCTCCCCGTTCTCGGTCGAGGAGTCTCAAGGAATTGACCTAGTGCTAGGCATCACCCCCAGGGTGAACCCTTCCGAGACGGTGGTAGGTTATCCATAGAGGGCTCATAAGTCGGGGGAGTGGTGTCTCCAAGAGAGGTTGGTGACACGATTACTTATCATTAAAGAAGAATAATACAGAGATAAATCTACTGTGAAGAAATGAATGTTCTCCTAAGGACCTTAATGATGTATTAATATTTATTATAATTTTGCCTCTTTTGATAGTGTGTAATAGAAGGAATTTGTGGAAACCTATTAAGTGGTTTTGGTTTTAGAAATGATATTTTTAAGTATTGAATTATGGCATTTTATTTTGTGAATTTATTAAATGAATTGTTTGTTTATGAGAGGTGCATGCCCCTTTTGTTTAAGAAAATTCTTTTTTGTTGGAATTACTTATTTTGTAATCATTGCAGGATGGTATGTGAAATTTGAAAATTTAATGTTTATATGCTTTGTAGCAACGACTTTAAGAGTGTATGATATACTTTGCATGATTGCAGGGGCAGCAAATAGGGGGCGCGAGGGGGCGCGGTCGCGCCCCCAAATTTTCCCTCGTCGTCTATCGGCTTCTTCCATTTTTTATCAACTGTCCACTGGTCAGTTTTCTCACGCCATGGAGCTTCAAAAGCGTCAACTTTCACACTGAACTTCCAACTTCCGACTGGAACGAATCCTTTTCAACTTGAAAAGATTGGGGTGATGTTATCCTTTTCACTTGAAAATTTCAAATGTCCGATTAAATTTGTGTGTAGTTAGCGCATCCTCATCCTTTCCTTCCGCTGTAAATGCATTTCAGCAGCTCAATGCATTATATTCTTTCATAGAAACATCATATAAATGACATGCTATTTTCGAGAAAATTCGCTCATCAACAAATACTTTTTCTGGAGGCTCTTCAACTCTACAATCGAGGTGATACGAGGTGGTCTTCCAAAATTAAAGCCGTAAAAGCACTACTTGATAATTTTGAAACGGTTATTTTAACACTGGAAGAATTATCTGAAAACGATTCTCTCAATGGTGGAAGAGCCGAAGCCTTTTTAACATGCATGACATGGTTCGAATTTTTGTTCACTTTGTATGGAACAGTGTTTTTGATCAAAGCAATACTCTCTCAAAGCATCTTCAGTCATCTGATCTTAATTTTCAGGCTGTGCAAGCTTTGGCTAAAGCTATTATTGAAACTGTTAGTTCTTTTCGCACTGATGCATATTTCAATCAAGTGTGGAGTTTTGTGACAGAACTTTGCGAAAAAAATTCTTATTCTGGACCAAAACTGAAAAGGCGTAAAAAAATTCCAAGCAAATTCGGAGGCGGTGAAAAAAATCCCCATGATGATGTTAAATCATATCGCATAATCAATATTCAATATGAAATTATAGATTCAGTATCTAATGAAATTGAGACAAGATTTAATGAGAACAATATATCTGTTTTGTTTGCCCTTAGTTAAGTATTATCCGGATCAGATGTCGAAAAAGAAAAAGAAAATGTTTCAACCATATGCAAAGTATATGACTTCCAGAAAGAGGAATTGCGACTGTTTTATTCAATGGTGAAAAATGAAAACATACCCCATCCCAATTTAAAAATCGTCTGGATTATTTTAAAGAGCGGAATTTAAAAAAATGTGTTCCCTGTCGTAACATTATTAGTTAAATTGTTTTTGGCTGTGCCAATCAGCTCAGCTAGTTGTGAAAGGACTTTTTAGTGTCTAAGGAGGCTGAAAAATTATTTTTGCAGTACAATGGGACAAGAAAGACTTTCATCTTTAGCTGTTTTAGCTATAAAACAAGATATACCACTGGATTATGATGATATTCTAACAAAATTTTCTCTTCCAGACTCTAAGAACCGGCGTTTAAAACTTTAATAAAATGTAAATAAATATAGATATTTGTATTTAGAAAAATTATGTTAACAATATGTTAACACAATTATGTACAAAAATTATGTTAACAACAATTATTTTTCTCAACATCAATTCAATTTTGTGATCCCTCTCCCCCTGTTAACAAACATTTTATTTATTCCATATTGTGGATTTGCATACATACAAATCTCGCACCCCCAAATGGAATGCTGAAATGCCGCCCCTGCATGATTGTAAATAGATATGGAATTTTAAATTTGTATATTTTACGTATTGTAAATTGTTTTATTGTGAGAGCAATAAATGGTGGTTTTTTTGGCTTTGTTCATCCTTTCAGCTAGCGAGCCTTTTTGTTAAGTATTAGCTATACTTTTCTTGTTAAGTTGTATTGTTTTCCAGCCAAGGGGGCCTGGATCTTGTAATTCCAGTTAGAGGATGAGTTCTCCTTTTGTTTCGTGGGCTCCTGTGTTTTTGTTTGTGTTTTCAGTTTGGACCTCCCAGCGACCTGCTAGGCACCTTTGGTGTCGGGGCGGACTGGAGGGGGTCCTGGCTTGGAGGTGGCGGACGTGTCCCGGTGGTGTCAGCTTCGGCCGGAGGTAGTTGCTGAACCGGGGGGCATGTGCTAAGGGCAGCAAGATTGCGGTCGCGATGGCAGTTCATCATTTTTCCGTGTACCTTCGGGTGGGGCGGGTATATTTTAAAATTTCCTTGCAACATCTATTTTTTTTTTGATGAGCTTAGATGATGACTGATGTTGGGTTGCTTTAGAATTTATGTAATTTGGGGGTTTGAAATTTACTTTTACTTATTTTTCCCTGGTTCAATATTCTCAATTTGGTTATATTTAAATAATATTTTTTGGCTTTTTCATTTATTCGTTAATTAGAATATTTTTAATCTTCTAAATTAATTTTCTTTATAATATTCTTAATTAAAAATTTTCCATTCCCTAAATTAATATTACTTTTGATTTGTAAATTTATAAAAATTATTTGTTTATTTGATTCCACTTAAAATTCCCTTTAATTTGATGCCTCATTTTCCCATTTTGGTTAGAATTTCCGTTTGTTCTATAGTTTCAGGTTATTTCCATGTTCAGTGAGTTTCAAAAATTTCAGTTGTGGTCATTTTCAGAATCCTGGTTTTGCGGGCTTTTTACCACGATTGACGCACCGCCTAAGTGCTTTTCATGCCTATTTGGAATTCGTGAATTATTTTAATTGGTTCACGTTTTTACGGATCGTCTGCTCTCGGAGTTTTGAGTTTTATTTTGACAATTCTAATTTCGGTAAGCGTATTTTAATTGCTGCCATTTGTCTAAACTTCTCCCTTTTTCCGCACGTATAAATGCGCACGCGGAATTTTTCAGTTTCAGTTTTTTGTTGAAATCCCTCGTTTAAGTTAGCGCGAGAAGCGCATCGTTGATTTTTAAATGGAACTTATGTTCCACACGAGATTTTCTATGGAACTTTAAGTTCCTTGCGATGTTTTTTTTATCACTTGTCTCCTTTTAAACGAAAGTTTTTTTTGTTTTTTTTACTGCCTAAATTGCGATGTGACATCTGGAAAATGAGTTTTAATATGTATTATGCGAGTTACGTGAAAGTAGCGTCTGACGATGACGGCCGATTTAAGAAGATCCTAGCGTTCCAGAAGTAGTTGTTAGGCCTCTGCTGATGAATTTTTCTCCTGATCCCAAGAAAACCAGTTTAGTAAATTCCTGTCATCCCAGTGAAAATATGAAACTTTTCCTCTCCAACCTGTAATCTTAAGATGACCCGGATGGGTGAATATGTTTAACAATTTAAACTCTTAATTTCTGAATATGAATTCTCACTATTATAAATGTATGATTTAAATTTTATTCTTTAAATTTAAAATTCTAAAACTCTTTTTTTGAGAGCAATTTTCTAAACCTTCATAAATTTTTAAGAGCCTGGGTAAATTCTAAAATTCTTTTAAATTTAATATTTTTGTTAATGATTTTGATGGAATTTAAATAGATTTTTTAGTGAAGTTTTTATGCTAATTCCTTAATTCTAACTAAGTTGATAAAATTCTAATGTCTGTCTAAAATTCTATTGTCTAAAATTCTAATGTTAATTCTTCCTGAGTTGCCTGCCTGTGAGCAGAGTTTTTATAATTTGTTATTGGAATTAATTTGAAGTTACAATTTAATAAACTAATTTTCTTTAAACTAATTATTATGTCTTCCTTTTTCTCTTTTAAACACAGCAGGTTTTATTCTATCACTTTCAAACACAACACTAATATGGATTTAGCAGTAAATTCCAGAGGAAGTAGGGAACTTCCTCTGGAATTTGGTTTTCTAAGGATTTATACTTGCAGTTTTTCATCTTTAGGTTCAAAACATTTCCTTGAAACGTATATTTCGATTGAATATAGATAGAGCTTAGGTGATGACTGATGTGATTTTCAGGGAGCTGGAGGGGTTCACTAAGGAATTCTATTTACAATTATTTTCCCAATTCTGGATAAAAAAATTTATTTTCCTTCAAACATTTATTTCTCAGGATTGGCTATGGATAGAGCGTAGATGATGACTGATATGATTTCAGTATCAAATTTTTTAGGGGATAGGAAAATTCATTAAGGATTTCCACTTCTGGTTCTACAGATGTCACTTCCGATTAAAAAATTTGCCACTTTTTTAACAATATTTATTTCTAGGATTGGCTATAGGAATAGCTTATATAATGTCTGAATCAACATCGAATTTTGGAGAGGTCACTAATGATTTACACTTCTGGTTCTGGCGATGTCAATTTCGATTATTCCAAAAATTTGTATGACTATAACAATTACGCGTGCAAAATAATATAAAAATATTTCTTCTAAAATGAAATATCCACACTACTTGCCATCATATGAAAGATATCTCATAAATCACCTTTTACTTGATATATTTTATGAAATTCAACTCTACCCCAAATAATACAGAAAAAAAGGGATACCCACCTCCCCTTTAAGTTTTATCTAGGTCCCGGGGCTCGACTTGGTACCCAGGCCCAAAATTGGATGTGGGGGGGCCTGCTAATACTGACAAATGTGCAACAGGAAGTTCTTTCCTGCATATAAACATGTATTATAGCAGACATGGGCATATTGAACATACTTTACATTGCACTGTATGTCATGTAAATTAAAATCACACTTTTTTATTAAATGAAGTTCCTTACTAATTTGATAATGCTCTACAACTTTTTGACATTTTTTCTGTATTTCTCTTAGTTTTTGAGATAGAAGTGTCAACTTCCACCTTTTACCACTAGGGAGTGCTGCCCTCAGTCTCATCTGATAATGCATAGGGGTCATTCCATATGGGGACACCCGATGAGTGTTGCTCTGTAGTCACAGATTTTTTTTTAATTTTTATCATGGATACACATAGTAATAAAACCTCCAAATCTGAATTTGTAATGTATATATCCTAATAATGGCCCAGATACAGGCATTTGAAAAATGGCCATTTTTGCAAAATGGCTGCCATCTTGGATTTTGCACTAATGTTTAGAAATGTAATAGCTTGAGAATTAATGGCTCAAATTAAATAATTCTGCTACCAATTTAAAGCTATTTATATCAGAAATATAGGTGACATATCAAAACAGTGAAAAATATATATTTTAATATTGTTATTACATGAAAATTGCAAAAATCACCTCTGGATTGATAGGTAACTTTAATGGGCTATAAAAAAAATGGCCCTTCATATTTTTTTCTGAAACTTGGTACAAATACTAACTAATGTGTGCGCTTTAGGTATAAAAAAAATTAGAAACGTAATATTTCTTATTACAGAGAAAAATAGCTTTTAAAATATATACATTTAGTTAACATTTGACATGCAATGCTTTAATCATTTAAAAAATATATATATTTTAAAAACAAATAATGAGCATAAACAAAACACAGGAATTTTTTACACACTAACTAGTATGTGTGCTTTAAGTAAAAAAAAAAATAAGATGGTAATATTTAATTTAATAACTAAAAAATTTGCTGTTACATGTATAGGAAATCAGTGTAAAAATCTGTGGGATGATGAAAAATTCTAATGAAGATCTTCCTAAAACCGTACAGTTATCACTCTTATTTTTATTTTCTTAGTTCAAATAAAGCACTCATTTTCATGAACAGCACTAAAATAAAATAAAAAATTAAACACAGAACTACAGCATGTCTATCACCAAAAAATATCTTTAAAAATATCACCCTGCCAGCTCCAAGGGAAACACTGGGTGATATCCCTATCTAGTTGAAATAAGTACCTAAACATAAACAAACAAGCTGTTGAAGAAGGAAGTGATCCTATAGCACTAATATTGTTTCTGGAACATTTAAAAACACCTGCTTCTGGGTCACATGAGACATCAGCTGCCTATAGCCTCAGAATTTTCAACTCTAATACTCTCGCAGTTCTGTTATATAAGTAATAGCAATTAACATATATTAGTTGTCAAAGTTCCTGAAATGATTACTTGACCTGCATCATCTGTTTTCTCTTAGGTTGAGTTCAAAATACAATGTTATATTACATTTCTGGGTGACTTATTCCTTTCAGAGCTCATTTTTGTTCAAGTGTTCAGAGCTGAGTATGTTCAACAAATAAATCCATGAATTGTGCTTCTATGATTATTTCTTTTATTTATCTTCCATGATTAGTTCTTGTCTTATTCTATAAAAAATTGAATGTTTTGTCTGCAAGAAAATCAATGTGTCATTAAATACTGAGTTTATTTCTGTACTTGTGTCCTGAGTGGTAGTGTAGTATCTGCAAGATTCACAAGGATAAATATCTGAAATGGTACAATTTAAGACAGAAAACTTGTGATTCATTTAATAAACACCTCACCAAAATCAGAGCTGCACCTAATACCAATTTCTCTCAGACTGTCAATGATAAATCAGGAATTACTCAATCTAGGAAAAAATGGGTATCTTCAGCTCTACTGAAATACCTTTTTATAATTTGAAATAAGAAAATAAAATATAAGAGAGATAACTGTATGGTTTTTAAGAAGATTTTTATTAGAATGATTTAGTACGCCAGAAATTTTTACACCAAGTTCCCATACATATAACAGTATTTTTTTAGTTATTAAATTAAATATTACCATCCTAATTTCTTTTTGTACTTAAAGCACACATACTAGTTAGTGTGTAAAAAATTCCTGTGTTTTGTTTTTGCTCATTACTTGTTTTTAAAAAATATATTTTTTTATAAAATGATTAAAGCATTGCATGTCAAATGTTAACTAAATGTATATATTTTAAAAGCTATTTTTCTCTGTAATGAGAAATATTACCTTTCTAATTTTTTTTGTACTTGAAGCACACATATTAGTTAGTATTTGTACCAAGTTTCAGAAAAAAATATTAGGGGCCATTTTTTTTATAGCCCATTTAAGTTGCCTATCAATCCGAAGGTGATTTTTGCAATTTTCATGTAATAACAATATTAAAATATATCTTTTTTACTGTTTTGATGTGGCACCTATATTCCTGATATAAATAACTTTAAATTGGTAGCAGAATTATTTAATTTGAGCCATTAGTTCTTAAGCTGTTACATTTCTAAACATTAGTGCAAAATCCAAGATGGCCGCCATTTTGCAAAAATGGCCATTTTTCAAATGCCTGTATCTGGGCCATTATTGGGATATATACATTAGAAATTCAGATTTGGGGGTTTTATTACCATATGTATTCATGGTAAAAATTAAAAAAAATCCATGACTATGGAGCAACAAGTTTTTCTTAAAATGGATGTTTTCACATGGAATGACCCATAGTCACTTTACTATACCAATACAAAATAATTTTTTTACTTCCATAACTTTAGTTACCATCATTCAAAACTTATTTGGCCTACTTACAACTTTACCAGCTACAGCTACCTTATATACATGAATTCATTACTTACAGAAAGCCCTAAATAATTATTTGCACAAAAGTTGATGACAGATCCTTTTAATCCTTCCACATTGATATGGGAAGCCTGCTTTGAAATTATAATTCTCTCATTTTTGTAGGTCTTTGCCTCTTTAATGCTTTCCAACTGAGATTCTAAAATAACTTTTGTAGCAGCCCAGGCACTTGATTTGGCATTGCATATGTTGGAGTATGCATTTTTCTGGAGAACACTGCAAATACCTTCAAGAAAAAAAAATGTATTTTATTATCACTGGTAAAATAATATTACTAGTATAACTTATATGAATATCTAAATTATAAAATTTAAAAAACTATGCAATTAGTTTGCAATAAATATTTTTAAAATTATTCACATGAAAATTTTCATTGTCGCCCAGGTAGGATATGAAAGGAGAAGAGATGAGGTAATCACCTCTTTGTATGGAGACAAATAATATACAATAAAATACGGCATAAAAAAGTTGTTTAAGGAAAGAAAATGAAAAATGTGTTAACATCAATCTTATTGAAATAACTTCTCTATCCTGTAGCACTGTTGGAAAAGAATTTTTTGGGAGCTATTAACAAAAGAAAAATTCATTCTTTCCAATGATCTGAATGCTTCAAACTCCAGTTTTCTTACAATGGTCTTTTAAACTGCCTTGATTAATTATGTTATAAAAAATTGAACAGGATAAGATCAGACCATCTTGTTTGTTATTTTCCCTGTATTTAGGTTGAGATGATGTATTTCTGAAAATTGCTTTAAAGCAATAAATAGATTTTACTTTCATTAACTTTTCCCAAACTAAGAAAAAAATAAGACATATCTTAACACCTCCAGCGTATTAAAACAATTGGTATTTTTCTCCATGTTATGATGTGTCCCCTAGTTTGGTATCCTACTCCATTTGTTTAAATTCATTTTATATTTTGATCGACTTACTCTTCCCATGAGAATTTATTTTTTTAATTTTGTCCTTATTGGATAACTAATCTGCATCTACGTGACAATTTTTAAGGTTTTCAGATAAACAGGTAAGGAAGGAGGGGGTACAGACGGGTACACGATGCTGTAATCCTGTTTTATAACTATGGAACTCAAAATATAAAAAATTCACATTAATCTTTAAATCTTGAATGCAATTAACTTTAGCATCCTCCTGGAAAAAATCCTGCATACGCCTATGCCTACATATACGATCATGTTTTAATATTGCAGATATTACAAAATGAAAACAGTTACCTTGCAATGGAATGAAGAAACAAAACTTCCCAAAACTGTTTTTAAATGGATTTTATAAATACCAAAACGCATTTAAAAAATGACAAGAAATTACTTCATATCACGTTAAAAACAAATTTAATAAAAATTGATTATACATATAATATATAATAATTGATACACAAATTTAATAACAATTGGTGCATCGTTACTTTTGATGCTAATTAAATATATTTTAAGTAGGATACAATACCGGAGAGTAACATTGAAGACAGATACAGGTTGTGTAACGTCTAGTAAAATATGTAAACGCAAACACCTCCACCTGCAAACTACAAACGCCGCCAGTCAATCAACAAAGAACAAGACCACCTGTTCTGTTCTGTTGCAAAAATTACGAAACAAAAACCATTAAGACGAAACACGAAGTGTTGCCAACCCCAACATCAAAAGTACCTTTATCTTTCCGGAAATGTAACCATGGAGTCAATCGTGGAGTCACACTCCATGTGTACGCGTTTATGCAGTGGCGTACCAGAGTGGGGGTACACAGTTTATTTATTTCAGGCTTGTTATGACCCCACAAACTACTTTTTATTCATATCGGGAAGTTTTATTAGGAGTTAGAAAAGACAAACAGTATTACACGTAATAGACAAAACTACTTGAAATAACTAAACACGCTGAATTGTAATTGTATGCTTTCAAAAATCAAGGAATGAGTTTTATATTGTTGAAATAGCATTTCTGAATTGATAATGCGCATACTCGATAAAATGGCCCAAATACGAGGAATTTTTATACAAAAAATATTCTCCATAAGCCTTCGGGTTGGTCGTGTGGTCTGGGCTTTCTACAAAAAATATTCTCCGGCCACGCAACTAGCTCCCTCCAGCCTCGCTCATATCCTTGGGTGAGTCGAGTGGCCTGGCTCTTTCACAAAAAATATTCTACATATCCAAAACTAATTCTCAATCCAAAACTAATTGGGTGGTATTATTAATTTATATTCCCATAGGTCCCACAGACCGTCTGAACAACATACTAAAATCTCATTTTGATAAAGTCATTTTTACGGCAGTTATCGAGCTAACAGACAGGTAGACAGACAGAATGAACAAAGTCATAAACACTTTTCAACTATGTTGTAAAATGTTAAAAAGCGATGCGAGCAACAAAATAGTAAATTTCTAATAATGAAAGTTACAGCGCTCGTATAACAATTTTCTTTTTAATTATCATTAAATATAAACATAATCTTAATATAAACTCAACTCATATGATCGTTCTTTATCAAATCTGACAAATTTTCCAATACATTACATCCAATACATTACATAGAATAATTCTACATATTTCTCTCACAAAATTGCAGTACCCAGTACCAAAATATTGTTACAGAACTCCATGCAGATGAAAACTAAAGTTTAAACTAAATTTATTTCTCTGTTCTGTAAAATGTCTATTTTGTTATAGAAACTTGGTCAGAATGAATTACTTTCAAGGTACTCATTTCTTTGGTATACATATACGATTTTTTTTTACTGGCAACCTTTAGTAATTTTTAGAACTAGTGAATTGTGTATTTTTCTGGGATACTCCACTAAATTTCTATTTTATAAAAGGAATTTCAATGTCATGATAATCTTTATACATGAAAATAACTTTTAATTATTATTACAGTCAACCATCCCAACAACCGTTCAGTATATGATAAATGCTATATTTCCTATTTGATAAAATTTAAAATCGTGTGATGCCCAGTTACAAGTACTATATATAAGCCTTGAAGAAGCTTGACTATCAGATTACCTCATTTGTATAACCTCCCCCTTAATTGCGTAGTCAAAGATTGATCTATGATGATCTAAATAGGCTACCACTATTACCCCCTTCTCCTTTCCAAGAATCTAGCTGTCGCATGGTAAACCCATGAGCCAATATTTTCGGGAGTGCGACCTAGAGGTTACATATTTATTTTGGGGGTCAGCCTTTTCGTTTGGCCAGCTGCTTGCTCTCGGAATTGGAAACGGGAAGTCGGTTAGTGTTCTGTGGATCTTATTTTTACCGAAAGGGTGTAGTGTGCGTCCTTTTCGGATGGGCCATAGGGATTGCGGCCTGCTTTGAATTAGTGCCCGAAAGAAGATCTGTTTCGCAGGGGCTGGAGAAGGGGCTTTTTGTTTCTGGAAGGCCTAAAGCCAATGGCGATGCTTTGGGGTCAAGACCCAGAATCCAATAAGATAATTGTGTGCGCCTCAGGGGCGTGTTTTAAAATCTTGGAGAGAGAGAGTTTTTCAGAATTTAAAAAAGGAGCGAGAAGGAACTGGGTGGCGATAAAGAAAGACGTCTCCCCCATCATGATCCTCTGAAAAGAGAGAAGCAAGCTGTTGAATTGCAAATGATGTCGGTGAGTGCCACATTTAAGGGCCTGTGCCTGATTTGTATCTTTTGTCTCTCTCTCCCTCTCCAATAAAATAAATACTAAGTAACGCCAATTAAAATATCTACTTGTTAACTCCAAATAAATTATTTAATAGTAAAAGTCAGTTGTTTTCATGATAGATTACCATCTTTCACATTTTAGTCTATGAGACTACATATACTTTTGCATTTGTTTATATGCTTATCTTAAATTGGTATTCATCCCATTTGGAATATGGAAAGTTGTCTTTTAAATATTTTAAATCTAATTCTTGGAAATATTTATATAGTGTAAATAAATTAATGTTTGTTTATACTCACGGCCTTATTCATTTTCGCGCTCTTACCGGGCGTGTCCTAAAAAGGAAGTTACCTTAGGACACTAGCTATAGTACAATTGAAAATTATTTTCATTCAGTTACCTACGGTTGAGAAAAAATTTATGTAAAACTAATGGAGCTTAAAAAGAAATTGGAGAAAATAACCAAAAAATTCAAATTTTTTCACTTATGAATTATAATTTAAGATATTATAATTTTCAGTTGCTGAAGGGTTGTAGGCATGTTAACTTAGTTTTTCCTTTGACAGGATTCATACTTAAACTTGGCAATGAAATTCTCCAAGCTTTCCAAAAGAATTTTCACAAACTTTTTATAGACTAAATCATGTCATTTTGTAGTATTTAATAATTTTATATGGTGAAATAAATTCAAATTTAGCAGCACATAAAAAATTAACCAATTTGATAATAAAAACATGAAATCAATTTTTGTATACCAAAACTATGGTTTCAATTATAAGGCGGCAACATAAAATTCTAACTTTGGATTTAATAATTTATATTTATATATATATATATATATATATATATCATTTTAATAACAGTTTCAAAAATCTTTCAAAATGAAAAAACAATGGCTTATTCCAGGCTAAAATAGAAATTTTCTAGGTTTTAATTTAAAAAATGCAATTTACTCAACATTTTGAGCTGAATATAAATTCCATAATTCCTGTTTTTCTCCAAGGCATGAATCCTGTTTAAATATCCCTAAAGAAAGCAATCTGGAGAGTGCAAATTTTTTGAAATAATTCTTCTCCAAATACACTCTGTTGCAAAAAAATATATGCACCCATAAGAAATCAAACTACAGCCGCTAAACTTGGCATGTATGTTTGTTTCAGGAGACATGCAAATGATTAGAATTTGTGAGGGAAAAAAACGTTTTATTAAGAAATTGTTGCAACAAGATGATATCTTAGTAACAGGTGAATCTGTCCCTGGCAGCTATATAAGTCAATATTCAGTGCAGCATAGAGTCAATGCCAAGCTAGGCTACCAAGCTCGGCATTAATCCAGATTGCTCTACATATGTTGAGGGGCTAGTGGTAAGCACTTCAATGGATATTGACACCTAATCCCATCTCAAATAGTATTCCTTGATACATGATGATAAATGCCTAATCCCACTTTCTGCTAATCAAATAGTATTCCTTTATATATGGAGGATGGCAAATGCCTTCAAATGGCTGATAGCGATGTTATTGGTGTTGAGGTTACTCTCAAGCAGTTGTCTGTCATGACTGAATATCTGATAATTGTCAAATTTCAGGTTCCAGAAAAAACTTTTTAACTATAATTTCTAAAAATTTTTACTTGGAATAAGTTCTCAATTTATAATATTTTACAGAAAAATAAATGTCCTTCAAGATTTTTAATAGATGCAGAGCTGTTTAAAATGATTAATGGAATTTTAATTCATATTAAATACATTAAGGTGACAGGAATAGCATTTGGGTTTGTTCAGCATGAGGAGATACAGTATTTTTAAATTTTCATTTATATAAAACTAATTAAATGCATGTCAGACATGACAGGTAATATACTCATCAAAAATGAGTAATTGAATTTTGTTTTTCACTTACCCATTTACAGTAAAGTTCCAAAACTTTAAACAGGTGTGGAACAAAACTCTAAATAGTGTTCAACTGACAGAAATTCATTACTGTCACCATCTAGCTGATAAAAAGTATGATTTTTCGCATTATGTTACAGATTTTTAGGAGCAATCAATTAAAAAAAAAAAATATATTGCTAAATTTTTCACAAATAAGGTTTTTTTTTACAAGTTAGCATAGTAATTTCTTAAGCTTCACCATTTATTTTCATTATTTATGTATTTTATCGGTGTAATCAGGAGATAAAAACTCATCACTGAGGAACAGTGACAAATTTGCAGTTTATGAATTCAAAAGTACATCTAATATTATTGAAAAATATGAAGAACAGGCTGTATTCTATGCAAATACTGCAAAAATATCTACCTTAATTTTTTATTATTCTTTTAAAGCTCAAGGAACACAAAATTGGCAATTATCAGATATTCAGATATATATGAAATAGTGTTCTTTATATACTAATGACAAAATTACAATTATATTTGAAAGCAGGTTTATAAAGAAAACAGAACAAAGTGAAAAAAAACAAGTTTTTATTTGTTCAAAGAATACAAAAGGTACAGTTTCTCTGTACTTACAGCACAGTAACTTCACAAACAGCAAGAAATATGGCCAAAGACACTGGACATCTCCGAATTTCAATTGCATAAATTATGGATACAAATTGCAAATATGTACAACTAAATGTGTAATATACAAAATGAATCTGAACCTAAGTATTCTTAGGTGAAAATAAACCTGTCTTGAAGAAGACCATGTTTCATAAAAGGCAATAGATTGCTTTAGTTAGATAAACCGATTATGCTGCCATCAAGCCAAAATGATATCTTGATTGCTTATCAGATGAATAATACGACTCATTTATCATTTTAATGAGAGCTTATAATATCACCGATTTTTATATTTCATTTTAAATTTGTAATGTAAAATATTTGCAGTTTTTAAAAGTCAAAGGGGTATAATTGGGGAAAAAGGAATGTTATCAAAAATTCTTTTAGATAGTTTTTTTTCTTTAAATATTCAATAAAGCATTACATTAAGCAAACTACAAAATATGTATGTGACTAGAACCCCTTGACATAAAAGCACCAAATTTATATTTTACAAAAAAGTAAATGAAAATTGATTTTGATACAAATAACTTGCTTGGATATTTTCTCTTTAAAAGGAATGGTAGAAATAAACACATGATTGCACTTTAAATGTATTACAAAAAATTTAAAACATGTTTAATACTCCTTTCTAGCCAATTTTAATAATCTTGTTTGCTTTAATTCAGCTATAATGAAATACAAAATTATCTTTCTTTTATTTATATTTTCTAAATATGTAATTATTTCAGAACTATATATGAATATAATTTTGAAACTATATGCAAAATAAATCTGCATGTAATTTCAGAATATAGTAAACTTCATTAATCCAGGATTGAATGGTTTGGCACACCCCTCGAACAGCAAGCTAGTCAGATCGGTTGTACTGAGGTACATTTACTGTAATATACTAAATGATTTTATAAATAGATTTTTGTTCAATGAAGTTTTTTTTTTTCACATACTGTACAATAATGCTTAAGGCAAATAAATATTTCATTTACTGTCCATTATTTTGTTTTAATTTAATTTTTTCCCATTTTTTACTCCATTACAGTTTGACATGTGATAATGAGACAAATTTGGTAAGTCTGAAGTCTCAAACATGCCAAATTATTGGAAATTTACTGTAATATATAAAAAAAATTAAAAGCATTTTGAAATTTTAATTTCAACAGTCTTTTCTGAGAATATTGTTATTCATTATTTCAAAGTAAATGGTAAAAGATCAAAGTAAAAAGAAAGAATGATTTTAAGGTTTGGGTCAAATATGGCCATGTTGCCAAAGAAACATGCGCCTTTCAGGAAGAACTTCCTATATAATGAAATGCTAAATTACAAGAATACTGTACATTTGATTAGACCAGATTTATTTTATCATGCATAGTTCTGAATTGGATGGGAGTTTTGTTATGTGGAATAATAAAATTTTAAAAGAATAGAATTAAATTGTTACAGCCCGGTAAGATCACGCTATATACATAAGATCTGTTCAAGTTTTAGAGTTTTGCAGAATAAATTTCATTCAAAATATTATTCTGTCTTTGCCCAATTAAAACGATTAAAAAGGGTTCTAATGTAGTTTCTTGATGTAAATAGTACATTAATATACTCAAATATTTAAGAATGGCAGGCTTGAAAACGATAAAACTCATGTTAATATAACCTCTCTCTTTCTAGTTCTATCTAGATTTACTAATTCACTAAATGGATGATGATATTGATTGTACTTTTTTTCTTCAAAAATTAATAGTTGAGTCAAAAATAAAATAAACATTTCTTACAGTTCAAACTCAAAAATATCTAGATTAGATAGTTTGCAGCATTTTTGATATAATCTGTTACAATTAAAATGTATTGTAAATAGAATATTTTCTACAATTTTCAAAATATAATCAAGTTAAAAACATTTATAAAATTAATTCACTTTAAAAGAAGGATTACATAAAGGTCTTTTCTTTTTACACCTCACATATACTTTCTAAATTCCAGGATACTTTTAAACATCCTAATTATGCACAAACACCTCTTGATAACACAATTACATCTTCAACAGTTAATATGAACATTCTCTAACATTTACAGACTTCTGAGAAATATACTGCATAAATTTGTTTAAATGTTTGCAGCACTATCATGAAATAAAATTAAATTGTTTATAGGAACAGTAAATTGAGCCTTAGTTCAGAAATTCTCTAAACACTAATGAAGTCTGGAATTTATTATTATTTTTTTATTGTACATATTTCTCAGTAAGAAAAGGACATTTAATATTATGTGGTTTTTCTTTCTTTAAATAAAAGTAAAAAAGAAGCCAAAGTTACTGCATAATGAAAGTATGCAAAGAAATTTTAAAGTATGGTATAGCAAACATTTGTGGATGAAGTTTTAAATACAACCCACTATTACTTAAAGTTTATTATTTTAAAATAATACAAAAATTTTCTTATAAAGATGTCTTTAATTATAGAACAACTGATTGATAACACTGGTAGACTAGCGATGTGGAGCAGTCTGGGATATTTAATTTTTCATATGCAGTCAAAAATTCTTTTTAGACTGGCCTCATGGTATGAAATTTGATCAATTTCTCAGGAAATTATATGGTAGTTCTGAAGTTCTCTGACATTGATTATTAATTCACTTGAAAATATTTCGGAAAATAATAATGGTTCTAGCTTATGGAAATGAGACAAGCATCCATGGGTGTCCATAGGGGAGGAAAAGGGGGCACTTCCCCCTACACATTCGAGGTCACAAAGGTGGATTAGCCATACAATAGGATGATAATCACTGTTGTATGGCTAATCCTTGAATTCCCTCTCCGAAAAGAAAGTTCTATGGGCACCCATGCGAGTTTCAAAAAATGTATGCAGAATTATTATAACATTGTTAAGATAATTTGACAATTCAAAAAAGGTGCAACTTTAATATAAATCAATTTACCAACTGGAATACTTAATAAAGAGCATAACTTTGCACACAATCAATAATAAACTGGATCACAACATAAAATACAACACAAATAAAGCTACAAAAGCATACACATATTTAAAAAATCAATAGATTTCCTTCTTCAGTAGAACAAGCCTGAATCAGAATACCCAAATGAACAGATGCTAACCCAGTCAAAGAGAAAATGGCTAAATGACAGAATTCAATATGTCCTTCAGCTATTTTCTCTTTGACCAGCTTAGTCTCCGTTCATTATTTGGATATTCTGGTAAAGGCTTTTTGCACTGAAGAAAGAAATCTATTGATTTCCGAAACATACATACGCTTTTGTATCTTTATTTGCACAATATTTTTCATTGTGATTCAGTTTATTACTAAAAATACTATTATAGAAACTATGTAAAAAATTTATCCTTGTACGAAAATGTAGTATTTATAATGTATAAAAACTTTTTTCAAGAGTTTTAAAAAGCATACAACTGAGTTTCAAGTACAAATGGGAATAATCAAAGCTGTATTTATGTACCTGAGTACCCCATGTAAATAAATGACCAAGCCTAGAATCAGTTGATTTAGCTCTGATTTAACAGACCTAATACAAAAATTATTCCAGTTATTTTTATATATAACATCTATAAGAAATATTAATCATAGAAGAAAAAAAGTAAGCAAAACTTAACTATTTTATTGAAGTAGAAATTGCTAATTGCAAAATGATTCTTCAGATCTGTAGTCTTATGGTACACAATGGCAAAAACTGAATACCATTTATTTATAACACCCCAAACTTTCTTTTTAAAAGGACGCTATGCAATAATATGCATTCAAAAACTGAACAATCTATGGAGTAAAAAGGATTTACATATTTGAAGTTTATATACAAATTATGTCCGTTCAAAACTGAATCATTCAGAGCTATTGAGCTATTCAATTATAAATGTACAAAGCATAATAACAGTATGAATGACACAATTTAAGTATGTTCTGAAGTAACATGACAGTAATTATAACATATGGAATTAAGTAGTACATAAACGCACTGCAAACAATTTCTTGAGTATATAAAAAGCAAGTATTTTTTCAGATACTAGTACACAACATTTAACAAGAAAACATACAAGCTGACGACTATTCATAATACATCAGACTCTTTCCTTTTGTTTTATACAGATATATACAGATTTCAATTTTAAGTAGTCAATAGTATTAAAATTCTCTAAAAGAAGTTGCAAATAAATTAAGTATATACTTTATAAGTGAAGTAAAAATTGGCCAAAAAAAAGAAAAGGAAATATTTCCAGTGGCTACAGTATTGGAAGTATATCATCAGTAAATTGGCAGGTAACACTGGACAATGAAAGTTTTTGAGAAAATTTGGCACTTTAGAGTACACTACTATTTTACTATGAACTAAGTGCAGGCAGTTCTCTTGGTGCATTAAGAGATAATATCTATGGTTAACTATATCACATAAATTTCTTTAAAATTTGTATTAATTTTAAAAAATCTGATTTTATTACATAAGGGTATGTGCACTACAATCTGCATGGACATAGCCACAGTTATTTTGGAAAGTTCAATGTTGAGCCCAGGCTGAGTGTGAGAAATTTTGTTCTATAATGGTGGTGGGGGGAATGTCTTAAAAAGTTTTAAATAATATTTATTTATAGCTATACTAAAATATTTACATAAAATGTATTAAAACTTATTGTTACTATTAGCAATTGGATAGACTAGCTTAAAAATATTTTTTACACTATTCTGGGCATGTAAATGGCTTAGATTTATTATTATAGATATGTCTGGGGGAAGGGGGGGGGGGTATTGGTTAGCATTAGACTTTAGATTGCAAAATATTTTTAGGTTCAGATAATCTTTTCAGTTTGTTCAAATTTTAATGTACACAGTATAAGTGACTACTACCACCTTTAGATGATGTAAGCAATGCAAACTGATTCTAATAATACAGAATGTAGAGTTACAAAGAGGACCTGCTTGATTTTGAATGTGCATCAATTGGGTTTACTGTCTTAAAATTGAAGGCTTCTGTTAAGGACAACAATAAAATGGAAAAGATAAGATTTTCATTAAATTAAAATTTATTCTTTGAATGTGTCAAGAATTTTTTTTTTTTTATGGGAAAAGTACATAAGTAGCATACTAAATGTCTCACCAAGGTTGGCCATGACTTTAAAATTGACACAGAAAAGGGGGGGGGGGGGGCGGAATTACACTTGAATATTTACTATTTTTTTTTTCATAAATATACAAATATATAAATGCTACAAAATTAAAACAGGCTAATTACAGAAAAAATAATCAAAATTTTTGTATGTCTTAGAGAACTGCATGTACTGCAATGTAAGAGTTTTAACAAGTGTAAATTGTCATCTACAGTATGACTATGCCAATTTAGATGCAGTAAATTCTAAAATATAATTATCTGAAGAATTTCGGCAGACACATTTAAGTCAATATTCCTTTTTTGAGTTTAGATGACGCTAAAAAGAGATGCATATGTAAGGCACTTCCCAAATGCTATTTTGAAACTGCAAAAATTTGGCACAAATCCACTTTTGTTTAAAATCTACTCAAAATAATTTAAATTAAAAGGTATTAAAAGTATTTAGGTACTAAGACAAGTATTATTAAATTGCACCACTAAAAATAGTTAAGATTCACTACTGCTTGTAATAAAATGAATGCAACTTTTTGACATGAATAAAACGTTACATGAAAATTTAACTCTTAATATAATTCGCCTGAGATATCTTGCTTTAAAATGCCATCCACTGTTAATAATGTAGCAAAATACAGTATGGTACTTTTTGACAATTGACTCAAAATTCTTCATACTCTACATAGTCTAAAAACAAATATAAAGTATTTGTAATGAAAAAAAATTATATCGATTCAAATCAGGAAGTGTCATATGGCCAGGACTAAAAGTTAAAGTCATTATCTTGTGTGAAAATGACAACAAGCCTATAATTGCTTTTCTCGGTCTTATATTATCATTTTGTCTTGAAAATTTCTTTTCATTGTGAGCTGAAAAGATTGAAAGAAACTGCATTTAGACAGTAAACTGTTCAATTAAACTAAACAAAGCTTAAAAATAATTAGTAAATTGTGATTGGAGAAT
Source organism: Amaurobius ferox (assembly GCA_951213105.1). Taxonomy (NCBI): domain Eukaryota; kingdom Metazoa; phylum Arthropoda; class Arachnida; order Araneae; family Amaurobiidae; genus Amaurobius; species Amaurobius ferox. The sequence goes on from OX578148.1 coordinate 42,237,690, forward strand.
ACTACAACTTCTTTCAATGATTGGACAATGTAAAAGAGATTTTATGATATTGAACAGAATAAATTATTCTAAATTCAAAAACTGAAATAATTTGTGATATTTAGAGTTTAAAAATATTACAAGGTTCTTTTGCAATTTTATATATATATATATATTTTTTTATGGAAGAGATTAACAAGAATTTTAGGATCTTTTTAAATTTTAGATAACTTTAGAGAAAACCAAATATCTAATTTTATGTCAATAAATAATTTTAACATATACATATATAGAATATATACAATTTGAAGAATTTGTGTATAGACTAACTCTTAACAGATGGCTTATAATCACATTATCAGATATATTAAGTCATTTGAGAACTTATCAGAAATGATATCAGGCCATCTGTTACAGAATCTGAACAATTTCTAATAATTCAATAAGATTTTCTGTTTATACACTTATGACTTAGCAATAATATGCAGTTATTTCATAATAAAAAAAATTACATATTTTACATGCTCTTATTTTCTTTGTTTCAATTTCTAGGTAAACCATCATAAACATGGTATTCAAAGAAAAATTAATATTTCTGTGTATACATATTGAAATATCCCTTTAAAAAAAAATTACATGCTAATCATAAAATTTTTACACAAAAATGAAATTTTTTTTATTAAGTACACATACATTTTTAATTGCAGTTAAGAATGAAATATAGTTAACTCCCAATTATCCACAGCAATAGATGGCATGAGTTCCATAGATAATCCAAATTTTACAGGAAAAATAAATTAAACTACAAAATGCATGTATAATATTAAGTGCTATGTTTTATTCAGTTGTAGTTATTACTTTTCGTTATTACTGCAAGCATATAAATACACACTGAAAAGTTAATTGTTTTAATTTTCTTAAAATAATTAGTTACTTTATTCTGTTTTTCAGAACAAAATATTTTTGTTCCAAATTGTTGTTGATTAAGGACTACAGTTGGTGTAAAACCAGATTATCAACTAGTGGCACATTGTCTTGTCCTACAAGGTACTAGAGCAATTATAGGGAGTTTTGTGCAATCTCACTTATGTTATCACCTACTTCTTGATAATGAGTGGCAAAAACTGCAAACTCAGGGTTCAAGGGTGAAGGGATGAACAGGTGGAAACTTTCATGCTTATAGTTACTTTCAGTATATGTGTACTTAATAAGAAAGTTGCGAAATCTTCTAATAAAACACAAGATGGAAGACATAAGATAAAATATTTAAAAGTACTTAAAATTATTTAACTGCTTCAAATTAAAGGAAATAAATATGCAATATGAAAGCAAAAAATCTCTTTGAAAGCCTAGAAATTGAACAAAGAATAAAAGAGCATTTTAATGTCCAATTAAGTAAGTGGTAAATTTACAATTCCTTCTAATCCAGAGTCCAATAAAAACTAGCACACAAAACAAGTATGACTTTATACATTGGTCATTTACAAAATAAATAAAATTCAACAAAGCTGGTGTATCATGTTGCTGCCTTTCCAACATCCAGTTTTAGATCACAGAACTCCCACTTGAAAGCAGAATGTAAATAATAAAATGTGCTTCACACAGTCCTCATTATGAATTTGCCGCACATATCCATCCAATTAACTTCAAAATTGGAAGCATCACGTTTAAAAAGCATGATTTTATAAAAAGTTTAATGCTGAAATCTATAAAAAAGTATATATCAACATATCCAAGTTCATGACCAGATGAAGGTTTCACTGTTCGGACAGTTCATCCTTAAAAATGCTTCCGAAGCTATCACAGCCAGGGAAAATATTCCTTTTATACAGAACATTAACGTACAAATAATTTTTACACATGATTAGCACTAAGTGTTGTTCACCTGGCGAGTAGTTGGTAAATGGTTAGTAACAGAAATATCGTGTAGATAAAGTTTTGTTGCAGTCTGAATGACACTGCTTGACTTTTCACTAATTCTTCATTTTTAGCTCTTGTTTCATTTGGCAATTTATCTCTGTCTTCTGAAAGAGAGAACAAATAAATAAGAATACAGAATTAAAAAACAAACAAAAATTAATAATAAAAAATTTATGGATGTGCATATTCTATGGATGTAAGTACTAGTAAATAATGAAAATTATTGAAGATACAAAATCAGATGAAAAATAAAGTTTTCATACTGTTAAATCTCCAATCAATAATGAAATTGCTAAAGATAGTGCTAAATATATTTGACAAAAATTGACATTCTAAAGCAGATATTCAATCATATGTAATAGTAAAAATATTCATCAAAGTAAAAAATCTAAATAAATATATCCTGAAACAATTTTGTAAGAAAAATGGGGTTGAGAATCATCTTTATTCCATTGATTCCACTCTTTACAAGTAGTAAAAAATATAGACTATGAACATTGATTTATCCAATTTCAAGTGGCCTATCTAAGGACCATGATAATCCTATATTTTGTGTTGAAAGTGGAGTTTCCCACATATCAAATTAGCTCAACTAAGCTTGGTCCCAGTCAAATATAATATACGGGGAGTGGGGACAGTCTAGTGGTTAAAGCAAAGGGATTGCACTCGGAAGCCCCAAGTTTGATTCCAGACTCTGTCCAAATTGTCTCCATGTTCACGCGAGTAAGGGCACGTTAAACATCCAGGTTCAAAAGTCATTCCGAGAGGTTGGTGGTAGGGGAAGGAGGGTATGGTTCCTGTGGATGCCCACTAGACTGGGTTCCGGTTGAAATTGGGTGGCACTGTCCTGGTTGTCCAAACTGATACCTTACATCTTTGGGTAGGTCAGACTGCCTGGGTCAAAAGAAAGTCAAACATACACAGATCAAGAAATTCTATAAATTTCTCCTAATAAATTCCACAATAAAAAAGTAGTGAGTAACTTTATTAGTCATTACACAGGATGGCCAGTGCTATCAGTGCCCAATGGCTATTTCCTCAACCGTTAGTCACAGAGATACACTTCCAATTGCAAAAATATTTTAAAATTTAAAATCTATTATCTTAGGAACAGTTTAAATCAATAAATGCATTTCTGAAAGAAATACGAAATATAAATTTTTATACAGTCCCCCGTCCTACCGATTATATTTAGGAAAATTATCCTCATACAATTTTATGCAAAATAATAATAATAAAAAAAAAAAATCGACCAAAATCGACTGACTTATAGCTGTTTAAAGTTAGGGCACTTGGTTGGTTGCCTGAAACGAGACATTTTTATGTGTGGAAAAGCGACTTAAGTCATAAAGTTTAATGCTTCATAACTCTGTGAACTTTGGTCGTAAAAGGAAGATTTTTTTTTTTATTTTGCATGAAATTGTATGAGGATGAGTTTCCTAAATATAATTGGTAGGACCGGCGGACAGTATAAAAATTTATATTTTGTATTTCTTTCAGAAATGTATTTATTGATGTAAACTGTTTTTAAGATAATAGACTTTAAAATTTAAAATATTTTTGCTATTGGAAGTATATCTCTGTGACTAACGATTGAGGAAACAGCCATTCGGCACCTATAGCACTGGACACCCTGTATATTGAATTAAAACATCACTCTTTTTACATATTTCAAGGGGGAAAAGGTTGATGTGTGGGACGGTGGTACAAGGTACCTAGTGAAAGATTTAAATATATTTAGTTTTTCTTTTTTTTTAATTTAAATCATATAGTTTTGATAAATTAAAATTCAGTTTATTTAGTCCAAATTGGACCAAAAACAACCAAAGTTTCAGTGATGAAATGTTTGCAGTTACACCACTGGGTGAGCATGCAGTCATTGCAAGCAATAAGCGCATACTGAGATATAATGCAGATGTTGATGCTCAAATATCGCAAATCTAATGTTAAAATGTTTTATGCCTTTCTACCAAAAGTGTTAACCCAATTGAACAATGACAAGCTTATATACCCTCTGTGAAAAATTAAAGAAAAGCACATCACTAAAAGTTCTTAGCCAATCTACAAAACTCAAGAAGTTGCTAGAACTCATCGAAAGGTGCTTAGTTGGTGATATTTTGCCAAATTCATTGCCACGGTTAAGCAACCCAGACCTTTAAATTATAACAATGGTTTTTTGCTACATATTTGTAACAATATGATGCCACTTCTGTCTTATCCCCGCCACATTTCTTTCATGATTTACTCTGTAACTTAAGATATTTCACATCAAAAAATGTAAAATAAAATAAACACAACTTTTCAAGTTTAAAGTGATATTATTGAACAAAAGTAATACACCAGTTTAAAATTTTATCAGTGTAAAACAAAATTTCAGTATATTGAAATACATAATTTAAAACATTCTATGATTTTAATGATTGACTTGATGATACAGATTCCAAGACTTCAGGGAAAATAGTCAGATTGTCCATACTGTCAAATAGAGTTGTAAAATGTAATGTACATACACATGCACATACTTTCCAAATTGTATCTAATTTTTAAAATTAAGCTGAAATTGCTATTCTTTAATTATGAGATTCCATCACAACAATGGCATTCATGGGCCGATTTTGTGCCTATGTGCTCATCAGTGCAGAATTGTCGATATTTGCAATGACAGCAAAAAAAACTTGATATGTGCCCCAATTTTGAAAGGGAGTGTGATTTTAACTTTAGAAATGACATCTATAACTGGATATAGTGAATATGAACTAAAGCACTTAGTTTGAAATGAATTTAGGTGGGAGGGGGATAATAATGAAAAGTAAAATTTAACCATGTGCAATAAAATTTAAATGAATATTTTTTTATTTCAGAGATGGGTGAATAACACTTTTTAAAAATTCGAATATTAACCACATTTTAACTATTTCATTACTCTGTATAGTTATTTCAAATTGTTAACACATAATATTTACATGTATTAAATATTAATTATTAGTAAATAAATTAATAAAATCAAATAAAGAATGTAACAAAACTCAATTTAGAAATGAAACTTTTTATTTTATATTTTAATTATTTTACATAAATTTCTGTTTTAGGTACTTGTAATTAAGATAATTGAATAATTTTAAATGTGTTTCACCTACTTCAGATTTTCATTTTATAGAACAAGCTTTAGAACAAACACATTCAGTATCTAGTCTGCTTCATTTTTTGTCACAAATTAAATTAGAAGTACTGAGGAGTGGTTCTTTAAAACCTGGTGACAGCAGCAAGAGCAGATAATAAAGAAAAAATTTCAAATGGGTACAGTGGTTGAAAATGTTTTCATATGATGGAAACAACCTTTTTTCTAGGTACTTTTGAATTTTGTATTCTGCAATATTCTGACTTTTAATTTCAGAATTGGTATTAATCATAATGCGATATTTGAATTTCTTCTAGTGACATTATATTCCAGATCTCGAATCCTTTCGAGTATTCACAGATAATATTTGCCTATCTCCACTATTTTTTATACCTTTTGGCGTACTGTTACAGTAATGTTACTTTTACTCAGTTACAATCCCCGTAAAAACTAGGATATAGGTTGGTACTCAAAACATCTAAATAATATACTCTTACCTGTTTTCTTTGAGGGCATTTTGCCCCTCTCTTCTTCTCTCGGGAAGTCATATGTTTTCATAGGAGGATATTTGCTTGTGTTTATGCTCGGTGGCAGCCTGAAGGGGGGCATACTTGGACGATTGAAGCGATAGATGAAAGTGGGTGCCATTGTAGTAGATGTAGTTGTGGTGGAAGAGGAAATGGTAGTGGATGTACTAGTAGATGGAGCTGTGGTAGCTGCAAAATAATTTTCAAAGATAAACTCTCTTTAATATAACATATCCACTTTGAGCATATGGTAAATATAAATACAAAAAAAAATTTAAGTATCTGTGATTCATCATAAAATATTTCAGAATATCACAATTAGTTCATTAATAAATTTTGTAAAATCTCTTTTAAGTATACTAAAATATAATAGCTAAGATAAAATGTATGCTTTTGGTTAAAAAATTATTTCAGAAATTTACATAAAATTAAAATATAAGTAAAAATAGCAAAAACAATGTTTAGTTAGTGTCGATTTAGGCAAGGTGAAGCGACCACAGGGAGCTATATATTTTATATGATCCTGTATGTATTTATTCCTAGTATTATGCTTTAATCATAATATCAACTTAAAATCTAAGTGATAAAATAAAATTTTAGAACAGTGGCTTCCAATCGTTCTAATGCGGCAACTCCTTTTAAGTGAGTTCCTGAATTAACAACCCTTTAAAAATTATTCTATTTGTGGAAAAAATGCAACTAAACGTGTACTAATAAATTTAAAGTGACAACCCTACCAGCTAAGGTAAACAGGGTTGCCAGAAGATTGTATGTTTCATCTGCTGTAACATAACCATGTGGCTGTACACCTATTGTTGCCTAGCATTGCCAAATATCTAAAACCAGCTGTGAGTTGAGTAGTTTTTTACTCAAACACACACATTAAGAAAAAACTAAAAATATTTTACTATAAGAGAAATTTAAGATTCAATCATTTAAAAACTTATTTGATTTGTCAGCTTTATATACATAGAAGTGAGAATGTAATTATAATTGCAATATAATTATTTTTTTCAGTATCATTAAATCAATAAAAAGAAAATTGTTACAGTACACACACACTGGCCGTCCAAACGGTTGCCCGAGTCCTCTGGATGAGTTGGACGGTTTGGGTCTTCAACAGTACACACACATTTCTCAACAAAAAATGAAATACTTTTAAAGGATCAAATGTGTATATATATTTTAAAGACATGGTCCTACTTAGAAATTTATATGTAGTGACATATAATTTTCTGAACCTATACAATTAATTAAAACCTAAATGTGTAATTTAACCTAAAAATATTAAAATTGTAAGTTAAAAAACCCACCTTACTACACCCTTTACAAATTCCTCATTATTTCTTAGTATGATTATCTAGAAATATATATATATATATATATTGGTCAGAATTAAAACACCCCTACTCTGAGCTCTCTATAGATCGAACTACTCAGTGTAAAGGCTCCAAAATTGTTGAACATACTATTCAAGACATGGGGAAAGGGATTACGCGAAAAAAATAATTAGTTCCAGAAACACCGATAGGTGGCGCTGTACAACAGAAAATATGCTGAAAAGACACAAAATAATCACAAAAATACAAACACATGCGATATGGAATTTTTCCTTTTTAATTTCTTTTGCTGATATGAAAAAAAAAAGAAGATAAAAAAGTGAAGAAACTTAAACTGTCATTGTAACTGCAATTTCGCACTGTAAGCACAAAAATTTGCATAAACCCTTGGTTTGCAGCTACTATGTTCTGGGCATAAAAGGGGATAAAACTGGGGATATGAATGTTTGGTACGTTTGAATAAAATGTATTACAAATGTGTATTTTGGGTCTTTTCAGCATATTTTCTGTTGTACAGCGCCACCTATCGGTATTTCTGGAACTAATTTTTTTTTCGTGTAATCCCTTTCCCCATGTCTTGAATAGTATGTTCAACAATTTGAGCCTTTACACTGAGTAGTTTGATCTATAGAGAGCTCAGAGTAGGGGTGTTTTAATTCTGACCACCCGGTGTATATATATATATATATATAGTATTTTCTACTTAAAAACACAAGTACTTTTAAGAACATGGGAATCTTATGTTATTAGGCAGTCATTCTGTATTTCACTAAACTGGCATCTGCCCAGGTTTAAATAAAGGGAAAATATTTTTTTAACAAATTTTAATATGAAACAATATTTAGCAACATTGCTACAAAACGTTTAAATCAATCTAATGCTCATCTATGCAAGTACAGCAAAGATATCAAACAACATAATTTCGAATGTCAGTAATTTACATCCATTATTATCATTTGTCAAATGGTACAAGCATATGCACACCATGCTTGAATATTTGGGTTTTCTTATGTTATTTGCTTTTAATAAATTAATAAACTTTAAAATACCTTTTTGCAATAAATAACACTTTATACACAATATTTGTCTATTTTATAGCTTAAGCTGATTTATTAAATTTTAAACCCGAGAAAAAGTTCCATATGTTCACCGAAAATTCCTTTTAAGTGTGCAGTTAGGCCTAACTGACACTTGTGCTTCCATCATTATTCTCCGATCACTTGATGATATATCTCTGACATAAACAATTATGTATTATATGTCCTGATATTTGATGTTATGAGCTACTTTGTTCCCATTGTTATATTCAATACTTGCATAAAATGAATATTAAATGAATATTAGTCAAGTAATTATGAAAATATAATTGTGTTGGGTAAACTTAATAGTATATGTTGTCCAACTTGATAAAAGTGGTAGAAAAAAAATTAAAATTATGTTAATTCAAATTATATGGGTTCAATTATTTTAGTTAACAGAGGATCTCAATTACTGACAACATTTCAAACAATAAAGAATAGCGTGGTGCCTACTTTTGGTAGTTCCACAGCAAACTTTGAAGATCACTTTCATGTTATGTGTGGCACAACGACCACCAATTCTTTGGTCCAAAGCATTATCTCCACCACCTGAAGTTGCTGAAAACAGAAAAAGTCCATTAACCATGATTTTTTAAAGAAAAAAATGCAATTTATTAAATATTTAATTTAAAACAGCATAAAGAAATAAAATAAGATGCATTTTTAAAATAAATAATGACAATATTTTATGTAGAATATGATTTGAAAATATGGAAATCAAATATGCTTTAAGATAACTGCCCTATAAGAATAAATGCATAACATGAAATTATAATTAATTTACAAATATTCTGATAAAAATGTTTTAATTCAAGATCCTGCTCTGTGTGCAGGCCTATATTACGGCATGAGCATGCATGACATGTCCCTAGGGCATTGCAACGGACATTTCCCTAGGGCCCTGCCCATGTTTTGGAATTGTAAGCCCAGAAACATGGACAAAATAAAATTTATTCCCCTTTTATCTTTAAAACATTTTTCCTAGGATCCAGTGAAAAGTTTCCAGGTTTATCACTGAAAAAATGCAACTTTTCTTGAGGTTTTGAAAATAATTTAAATTCCCTGATGATTTCAGGTTTTCCTTGAGGCGAATGAACCTCATACAGTACAATGCAGTGATTCAAACAATCTGCTATTCAATTCATTTTTTCACAATCACAAGTCTACTAATGATTACTTACATATGAAATAGTAATCTTGGCCCGCCCTGAACTCCAAACCTCCTGGTTGTGGCGTAAAGGATCGGAAGGTGATAGTGAAATACATTAGTTGATTAGGCTTATCACAGAGAGCAATGATACGGGAGTTAGGATTAGTAATGCGGCATGAATCATACTCCTCCTTTGAAACCTGAAAGAAAGAATAATAAGTATAAGACCATGCAGTTATAAACTACTACATTTCTCCAAAAATGAGCACAATTAAGGCTAGGGTTGCCTTTCATTCTGGTTTAATAAGAATTAACTGGATTTTCATAACTTTATGCCCACATATTTTTGGTGATAAATGGACAATGTTCTAACTTTCTTGACTTTGAGAGATTCTTCAAAATAAGCAAGGATCAATAAATGTGTCGTTGAAAAATAGACATTAAAATGGATTAAAATTATATTGCATTTTTCAAAGACATAACAAATATGACTCTTAGAATAGTTGGGTCTCTACTGAATACTCTACTATATTTCAGTAAAAAAGGCATTCTCTATTATGAAAAATTTGTTTAAATCAATATACCAGCCTGCATTCAAATACTTGGCAGAAGACCATTAAGTCAAAATAACATGACTTGTTTCGAATGGTACTAGTTCATGAAAAATAATAAAGGAGCTTTGAAAGTTTAAAAAAATATCAAAAATATCCATTGAAACTGGTTATAACAAAATAAATTATATGTATCTATTTATTCTTGAATGTTATAATATAAACATTTCAGTTCAAAAATCCATATTCAAGTTCGTGGATCTTTTGTACAGACTTAAATGCATTTAAATTTTTATGAATTCAAATTTTTACAAACATTTTTAGGCTACAGAGTGGCTGGTGCATGTTAGGATGTTCGTGTTTCTTTTTACCTCTTAAAAGTGGTAACTCTAATTTTATTTGCTTGTGAAATAAACTTTACATCTGTTCCGCCACTTTTGAATATGGGAAAAAATTCATACACTTTATAAAAAATACATGCGACTGTTAATCTATGTAATAAGTTTTTATGTAATTTATACTTTATATTGAATTTACAAGAACCAAGCTTCGATTTAATTCAACTATAGAACTTACGTTATAAATAATATATCTTTCTACATCTTCTTCTTTAGTACCGGGAGAATAGACTGGACAGATAATATTGACTTGATCATATTCAAATGGAATGTTGCCTTTGTTTACGTCGATTATGTGATCTGTGTTGTCGATCCGGAACCTGGAAAGTAAATAATTATTAGAGTATTAACGATATTACATTAAAAATTAATCAAACATATAATAAAAATAAATATCTTTAAAAGTTTGAATTAAATGTTTCGTGAGTCTTTATTATAAATATGGGCATCGTATGTATTAAAAATAATGGAAAATTACCATTGAAATAACTTGAAAATTAATGAATCTAGAAAAGTAAACATAAATTTTTATGAAGACGAGAATATGCGCTTTAAGGACGCGAGATGGCACCACTATGCTTTCAACTAGAGAGCTTTCCAATTTTTGTATTACGCATGCGTTGCAACAAAGTTTCAGGGTAATATCAAAATCGTGCCGCGGCTATTAACAATTGGATAAAAGAGACAGAAAGAGGCGGAGTTTCAACAAGTTCCTAAGGCGGTGTCTTCAGAAGTCGCCCAATGACATCACCTAAAGACGCTGTACTCCGCCCAAAGGATCCGCACAGACAACTTCTTTTTTATGTTTTGGAAGATTGGAGTCATAATAAATGTGGAAAATTTGAATGTCACATTGGCAGTTCAAGCGTGAAATTTCTGCGGCCATAACACATGGTCCAAAGGAGTGATTCGCGCGTAGAATAATTTGTGTGGAGCCAGGGTAGATCATGAGGCGGGGGGATCTCCAGGAATTTTTTAAAGGAGAAGACATGAAAAATTCAGTAGAAGAAAATTAAAAATGGTCTGGGAGCGTAATAAATGTTTGAAGGGGACCGCAGTGAGGTGTTAGCAGAGTGGGCTATTTATTGTTTAGCCGCAGCAGGAAATGGCACGTTTGAAATGTTGGTGGTTTTGACGGGTTTACTGATGGGGGTTCAGCTGTAAAACAGATAATTGCATTTACGAAATTTGTTTTATATGTACTAGTGTAGCTCGCAAGTAATTTAAAAAACAGGTTTATTCATGAGATATCTTACTATAATAAAATACAACACTTAATCACTGTGTAGCTATAACATAAGGTAGGAGGTATTATAATATCCATTGTTGTAAATAAATTAAAAATGTGTCCACTGTCTGGTTTCGTTTTCGGTATGTGATGTCATATGTAACGTAACGTAAAGCTGCAGACCATGCAGCAACTTCAGGCCGTTCAGCAGGATTTAATTTTAGGCCTCCCTTCTCTTGGTTAATTTCACGATCATCATAATAATATTTGGTTCCCTTTAACGGGATCTTACATATACCGGGTTCCTTTAAATTGCAGGCCTGGATCTATCACTACCTTTCTCCATTTCAGGTAATTAAACTGATATGGAATTATTCTATCACTGTTGGTGGCTATTTGACAGATCTATTGAACTGACATGGGGCGTCGAAATATGGTGATTAATTAAAAAAAACCTGATGTGGGCAGCACATGATTTTCCTTACTTAATGCAATGCATTTACTACGTTTACAGTAAAAACAAAATAGGTTATTTTTAAAGTAGATTCTTATATTTTTTCCAAGATATTGAACTTCCCTCAGTTAGTCGTCATTTTAATTGATTTAGAGTCATTTTTATCCATTTGGCGAAATTTTCGTTAATTTGGCAACATTAAAAAAAAATCGTCAAGTTGGCGACATTCATTGCAAAAATCTCGCCAAGCATTATGTACGGAGAAATAAGTTATTCTTATAGCAGATAAATGACTATTGGCATTCAAATACAAAAGTATTACTCAAAAGTATCTTTTCTCATGTGGAATGAGCTAGATCCACGAGAATGATGCCACCAAATTTATTGCATGATATTACGTATGAAAAGTGAACATATTTCTCAACAGCTAATATATATTTTTTTTAATTTATGGGATTCTTTGATAAAATTTATTTGAAAAATGTAATATGTCGAGAATGATCCAGTTCATTCTAAAGTTTGTGTTGATCGTTTTCTAATGAAAAATTATATAAGAAATGACTGTTTGTATAACTTTATTAAAGGTTTTGATTTTTTGATGAATTTTTCAAAATTTCACTCGATTTAGGATGGAGGGGGGGGGGGGGGGGGGTCTGAACATTCAATTGTGTTTAAAAACAATAGGCTTCCAGTATTCACGGATTGTAACTTTTGTACCAAATTTCATTCGAAATGCTCCATTCGTTCGAGAAATAGCGTCTCCACAGACTCACTGACACACACAGACATCACCTAAAACATGTTCGATTCGTGATCACGGATGCTTGAAACGTGCTCTCCCGTCGAAAACTCGAATTCTCGACCCCGTCACAATACATTCCTTATACATTATTGTATATAAGGAAAGGAAAGTAAAAAATTATAACGTCTTCACATAGCAAATAAATGAAACACTGAATTCAAATAATGGACCCTTAATGTGAAATTTTAGTTAAATCTCAACAATATTGTAGGGAAAAATCGTGATGCTTAAAACATTTCTCTGGATATACAATCTTTACTCAAATTATTTGAAGGATGGCTGGTATTTTATTTTTAAAGAACTTTCTTAATTTAGCACGCATGTGGTAAAACAATGACAATTATATCGGAGGATTCATTATTGATCCATTTTTGTTTACAAAAAAAATTAAAAAACCAGAGTGAAATTGGTTTCGTCACTGCGCTTTTCAGCAAATAAAATTTCATGAGCTATATTTTCACCGGTTTTAAAGATCTTAGGTTGCAAAAGCAAGTAATTACAATTTTCGCTAGGTATCATATAACCGATAATTAAAAAAGAAAAAGAAAAAAGCTATATAAAATTAAACGTTACAACTATTAACAGTGAGAAATCTCGTTGGAATATGGGACAGTGTATTGAGCAGTATATAAGAAACCGTACTGTGAAGTCACGTGAACAGTAAAAATTGTGATTTTTTTTTTTTTTAACACGTTCCTACATAATTCTTCCCGGCCGTTCAAATAGTTGCTCAAGTCCTTTGGATGAGTCGAACGGCCTGGGTTTTCAACGTTCCTACATAATAGAAAAGTGTTTATATGGTTTTGTTAATTCTGTCTGTATGTCCGTTCGTAAGATAACTTCCGTAAAAATGACTATCAAAATGAAATTTTAATATGTTGTTGAGACGGTCTGTGGGACATGTGGGAATGTAAATGAATAATATTACTTAATTAGTTTTGGATTGAACCTGGGTTGAAAAAGTGAAATATATTGAACTCTATGGGACCTAATTTTTCAAACATTTTTAAGCGAAGTTAAAATTCACAAATTGCTTCGGAAATTTTAGGAAATATTTAAATTATCACATAAAATGTGTAAAAAAAATTTCAGCAAAATATGTAGTTTTTAAATAAATATTGAAATAATAAATACACCCATATAATGTGAAGAGAAAATATTCGTTTAAACAAATTGCACTTCCAAATGATTGTAATAAGCCTTTATTTTTAGCGTGAATAATGTCTATAGTTGGTGTATCCGTCTGAAATCGGAGCGTTACGAAAAATGCAAACACTTTGAAAGCTTATCTACATTTTTTTTTATCTATTATGTTCGTAAAATATGTTTACTGGTCTTGTCAGAAATAGGTACCATATATGAAAATATAAAAATAATTTCAATATTTTAAGATTTTGAAGTATTTTAAAAAATAAAGAATCGAATCATTAAGATTTTCATAGCATTAAATCCTATGAAACAACAAATATTCTTGGACACTCTTGCGTGAAAATGGTAGTTTCAACCATGTTATGAATGCAAATGGTATTAAAATAGCAAATTGATATAGTAACACAAATTATGGCCAAATGCATCTAGTTAATCGGTATCACTTATGCTGTTGCTAACTTGAAAAATAAATTAAAAAAAAAAAAAAACTTGCAAACAAAGTTCATAAAAAAATTAATTTTATTTTTAATTCTAATACTGATTAACGATAAAAGTCGATTGCCCAAATAATAAGCAATATGAAAAATATATGAGAAAACCGAATTTCACACTCGGACAATAAGTTCTGAATAGAATTTTGTTTTCCTTATTTTAGAGAGTATTTTCCTTATTTTACAAAATTGCTGTGTCACTTATTAAAATACTAGACAATCTATAGGTATGAATACAATTCCGGAATATTTTCGCGATGTAAGCAAACGAGTAATTCATCTGTAACGAGTAATTCATTCGCAAAAAATCTCTTTTAACGTGCAATAAAAAACACAGAGATTATAATTCTCACTAACATCCAACACATAATATGTTCAATAAAATACCCAAGTAACACCATCCCACGCAGAAAGAAATTACTACACACACCCATGACAACTCTTACAGAAACGCAATATTTATCTACACAGCCGATAACATGATATAAATATTCTGGAATAAGTGCAGAGGGGGGTATTACACGGTATGGGCGTTGACTAAAATCGTCTGCTTTGGGTGACCACCAACAGAGGAATTGGTGAAGGGGTGTTCCATCTCGGGCTGTCACGGGGGCAGAAGGCCCTTGATGAGATTTGGAATTATAACCTTCAGAATGTAGAGGAGAGGGTACACAAAAGGACCCCCTGGCTTCTGTTTACCTGAAAGATATTGATGGGGGGGGAGGAGTGAAGAGCATTGGGGAGGGATTCAAGAAAAGTTCAATACAAAAAAATAAAAGCAATTGAATTAATGTAGCAATAGCAAGTTTTGTAGAATGATATACGTTTAATTTAATCAGTTTTAGCAGGCAAACACAAAAAATATATTTTGGATTTTTATTTAAAAAAATGTCTAACGGTGGTATGAAGCGAAAGTGATTTTCAGGTATACACAAAAGTAAACTTCTCAATTTTTTGCAATTCTCGTTATAGTAAACCGTCGAATAACTGCGCGCAGCGTATCTGAGATTTCGATTATACGAAAATAGGTGATTTTTTACTCTATCAGGCTATTGTATAAAGGAAATATTGTTTCCCCGAAGATTTATGAATTTTAGATTTTAGTGGGAAAGCACGTTTTGAGACGTACTTCGAACATTTTCCGGAAAATGTTTCTAAGATGCTGACACGATAAGCCAAGAATGAATGCACCTACAGCTAAGAAATTTTATGTGTAGATACAATATGTAGGAGGAAAAACTGTAATCATATTTTTCAAAATGTAATTAAAATTTTCGAAATTTAAGATTTCATAGTATGATTACCTACCCTATGGCGAAATGGAATAATTCTTGGACGGTTATTTTGTAAGGAAAGGTGTTTAGGGGTGTACACATAAGGCTTATTTGTAGTAAACCATTAAAGTGACCATGTCCAAATAAATAAAAATAATTTCGGCATCGCATCCCTATCAGAAATTTAAAAAGTTGGGATAACGAATAAAACAATAATGATAGAAAAAAAGGTAATTATATAGAGTTGTAGAACATTGTTTAATGAGTAGGAATCGAATAAGGAACGCGTAAGGCAATAAATATGCGTACCAATCATACTTAACCGGTTTCTAGATGTGCAGCCACGTCACAATATTGTTAAACGTTGCCGAACGTATGCGAATGATAGTGACGATGTCCCTATATCTGAGATAAATGCAAACTGTATACAAAATTCCTGTGCATGTAAATATTGTTTATCGTATCATTCCTAAATAGGATAGCAATCCGCCATTAGCCATATTTTGTCAAATATGACTTCTGTAACAGTTTTGTCAATTTCTGCTCATTAGACAACTGGTGCTCAACATTTGGGTCGCGCGGGTTTATAAAGGGGTAGCTGAAAATATTTAATGCTTTCAGAGAGAGGATATCAAACATGTAAAAGCATAAACAGTTTTTTTTTTTTTTAAAGTACACCCTTTTATTATTTGCATGTAACTTAAATATCTGAAAAATATATTTATTAAAATGTATGAAAGACAACGATATAACAAATTTGGACTTTCTAGTTGCTTCGGTTCTCGGGTTATTTCCAGAACGAGTACATAACTATGGCGAGCCCAAGTCGGGCTAACCAGATAAGATTGTAAAAAAAATAATAAAAGAGAGTTGAACATTCATCTTCACTGTTATTACGACATGTTAAAAAAAAAAAAATCTTTTATATATATATATATATATAATGTAGAAGATAAGCTGGATATTGGAGGGAATTTGGCGCAACCAAAAAGGCTGCGCACTACTGCATTAGACAACAATGTTTTATAATTTTGGATTCCGAGCCTTCTCTGAGACCGACGAATTTTGAAAACACAATTTATACCGGCGAATAAAAATATTTTTTATGAAGTACATAAATTATTTGCCAAATAAAAAAATAATAAATAAAAACAAGGTTTTTAGCAATATAGAATCTTGTGCATCGTGATAGAAAACAACCTGTCACGTAATAGGGTATTAACTGTAAATCAAGTTTCCCTATGTCTCCTAAACTAGAATAGATAAAAATAAAAACAATTTTGAAAAAATACGCCACAGTTAATAGTATACATTATATTCCCATCCCCCGACACTACATGACCGAATAAGATCATATTTAATATATACTTCCTACCTCAATTTTCGAGAAGAAATACCACACTATGAAATTTTCGTTTAATATTAGATGGGGGAAAAAAAAGAGAGAGAGAGCATTAGAGGTAATAGAAAGAAAAGGGTGCTTAAAACTTGACTAACCAATGGAATGGTTTTGAACGACAATCATTTTTCTTGAGCCAGAACTGCACAGCCCAAGTCCTGATAAGATAAATTTGTCGTTACATAACAATTTGGCGACTTACTGCCGATTTGGCGGAAGAAGTTTTAGTTTCCATACATACATAGTATGTATGATACGTAGGGAAATAATTGCGATTGGGTCTAAAATTTCACTTCGAATTTTCAATAAATTTGAGCATTCCTGAACTCCAATTGAAGGTGTTTGTGACAATATGACATTGTATGAATATTGGAGTTCTATTGATTATGAACGTTATCGCACATTCGGAAGCCTTTCAACTATTTGAACGAATTTTTGATAAGAGTTAAAAAAGGGGTTATTTTTGTTAAATTAACAATCTTGTTAGAGTTTTCTTAAGAAAACGGATGGCATTCATTTTGGAATGCGTGCATGAACTACTGGCGAAGCTTGATTGGATTGCGCCTACGATTTAAAGCACAGCTTCCCCTTTACCTACCCCTACCAAGCCCTCACGTTATTTTACAACTGCATTGTTAAAAAGCTTTCACTTTCTTTTTATAGATGAAAACAAATATATTATAGCATTTTGGGGGGGGGGGGGGGGAAAAAGATCAATCATGTATAAAACATTGATTATGAAATACTTTCCAACTGTAATGCAATTTTATTTTAACATCTCTAAAATACTATACATTCCTCGGTAATATTTTTAAAATTATCACAATATTAATTTATTATATTTGAAAATTTAGAACTTCATTGAGAAAAATGGACTTCATTCAAATGACGGCATTGAAATATAAATTGCCTGGTTTAAACATCACTAAAATGCGATACATTCCTCGGTAATATTTTTAAAATTATCATAATACTACAATAATTTATTATATTTGAAAACTTTATCGAAAACAAATGAAATTTATTCAAATGACGTCATCGAAATATAACACGCTTGGCTCTCTATATAAAAACAGCATTTCATTCATAAATTTTTATCCCATCATTTCATTCATCACCAAACAATACTATAATAATTTATTTTATTTAAAAACTTAAAACCATAGAGGTACAAGTAATTTAATTCTATGCTTAAAACTTCATCGAAAAATATCGTTTGCGTCTCTGTGTCAATGAATGTTTTACTCATATCAGCTATATTGCAGACTCCATGAGCTAAATAATTTTGCGTTAAAGAAATGCAGCAATTCTTATACAACTCATTCCACATCTTTTGGTATTTATATTTACCATAAGTGAAAATTAGGCTTCGTTGTAGAAATAATCAAAGTTGGATGATCATTTAAACTCAACTATATTGTAATTGCGTTGTATCAGTATGTAGATGCACAGCATTTAAGCAAAAATAAAGCGGTTTTAGGACGGATACAACACTAAATATGAATTAAAAAGAACTTTAAAAATCACGATTTTGAGACAAGATGGATGCCATATATCATTTTGAAGTGGGTCGCGTGATCTCTTCATATAATGGTCACGTGAGCTCTTCATATGAAGAGTGTAATTATTATTTTAATTTTTATTTAAAAAACTACTGAATATATTTTGCTGAATTTTTTTTTTATATATATTTTATGGGATAATTTGAATATTGCCTAAAACTTTCTAAGCACTTTGTGAATTTTAAATCCGCTTAAAAAGTGTTTGAAAAATTAGGTCCCACAGGGTTTAATGTATTTAATTTTTTGAACCCGGGTTCAATCCAAAACTAATTGGGTGACATTATTAATTTATATTCCCATAGGTCCCGCACAGACCGACTGAACAACATACTAAAATTACATTTTGATAGTCATTTTTACGGCAGTTATCGTGCTAACGGACGGACAGACAGAATGAACAAAGTCATAAACATTTTAACTATGTTGTAAAGTGTTAAAAAAAGATTAAAAAATATATAGCCTTTTACAAAGCATCTATATTACAGCAAATGAATCTACAATCAGATTTAGTTTGGGGGAAAACATCCTATATTAAGTATCTTTAATGAAAAAAAAAAATTAATGTTCTCTTTTTTTTTTTTTCTTCCAATAACTGACGTATCTACAAACACTGTGCCCCCAAATCCCTCCAAACCGCTTGCGAGCTAAAAAAACACGCACAGGTACCAATGTGTGGTGCAAAACATTACTTATCAAATTCATGTTTTAAAAAAGAGTATTAATGTGAAGATAGAGTCAGAAATATCTAAAAATATTCGCCAATTTGTGAAGCAACCCTAGATCAACGAGGAGTTCTTTAGGTTCAGCAGTTATGTTCCTGCACAGACTGCAGAATAATACCTATTAACCTTCAGGCCAGGTGACTCCATGTAATTTGTAATCATTTTTCACACCTCGACTTTCTTGGCTATGAGCCAGCAGGGTGAAAAAAAAAAGAAAAAAGTTCTTCGTAAAGACCACTTCTTCGGCGTCTTTGGTTGATCATAACATCATTGATCAATGATTATCGTTGATGCTAGATATGAACTGATATCTACCATTCAGGTTGAGAGAAAAAAAATGTAATTATAGAAAAGCTGGAAATCGCCGATTCGTAAAATTATTCCGGTTTCCGAAAATTTTAAATCGAATGACCCATGTATTTTTCAAAGAATTTAAGTATAATTTAAATTTCATTCAGTCAGATTATCTGGCATAAAAACACGTCTAAAATGAAGCAAATTGTAGTTATGTATAGAAAAATATTTTTTTTTTCTCTAGATAATTATTTATTTAATTTATTTTGCTTTTTAGACGCAACATTATTACATACAATATACAGATACTGCGTGAATTTCCAATTCAATTATTTGTATAAAAATGAAAAAAAATGTAAAATTTATTTTTAAGTATTTGTATCAATGTTAAAAATATCAGCAATTTCTCTTTAAATGATTTCAGAGTTAAAATCTGTTTTTCAGAATACAATAAACAGCATGAGGGATAAATTTCTATATACATATATAGTAAACATGGTAATGAATAATGAAAAACTTGAAGAATTGATAACAAAAAACGAAATTTATATATAAATGCCTATATTTACCCCTAAATACTCACAAAAAATATTAGGGGGTTCGAGGAACCCACAATAAAATTATTGGAAGTTCAAAAAGTGCCTCGAACCCACGAAGTTGGTGCCGCTGGATATAAGTATAATGCAATTGATAGTTCCCCCTTTTTTGTCATAAAATTCCGAGTTCTAAATATGCAAATTACCAAAATTGCCCTTTAACTCTAGTGTTTTGCATATTTTATCCACATATAAAATTTCATGGCGATATAAATATTTGTCAACGACTCACAGACATTAATTCGTTAACACCTCACATACATAAACATATACAAATGAATATTCGTCTTTGAGTTACATCCACACCTCACAGACATAAACATGTCCAAATGAATATTCGTTCTTGAGTTACCTCACAGACATAGGGTGCGGTAGCCCAGTGGTTAGCGCGCGGGAATTGCACTTGGTTGTCCCGGGTCCGCGATTCCCTCCGCTGCCAAAAATGTCGCCGTGTTCACGCGGAGTACGATAACGTTATACATGTGGTTCCGTAAGTCTTTCCGAGAGGTTAGTGGTAGGGGAAGGAAGGCACGGTCCCTGTGGATGCTTCCACCACTGAGTTCCGGTTAAATTGGGTGGCTCTTCCCGGCCGTCCAAACCTTATACCTTTCTGGTAGGTCGGACGGTCTGGGTCTCAACAACAACACCTCATAGACATAAGCATTACGCATGAATATTCGTTTTTAGAGTTATAGTGCCCACACCTCTTTTCAGCCATATGTGACTTTCATTAAAAAAAAAAGTTAGGCAAAATTATTTTAAAAAATTAATCTACTTTAAATATTAATGGGGAAATGTCTCTTATACAAGAGTATGCCTCACAAAGAAAATTAACTTAAAAGTAAGATTTTCGTTACACCATAAAGGTATCAATCGGCTTCAAAAGCTAAAGGAGCATTCAGGATAAATGAGAGAGATAGAGATCCAGCTCCAACAAAGGCCAGAAAACGTCTGCAATGAAATATGGAAATCTTGTAAGATACTTTGTTAAAATAATTCTATAAATTAACAAAACAAGTTATAGATAAATTCCGAATCCTAATCTCTGAAACACGGGAAACAGCCTAAATCTTTGCAACACGCGCATTCTGCTGTTAAGGAGAGATACTTAAAATATTACCTGGGTTTAATCCAGACAGCGACAATACATCAGAACAAAGCGGAATCATTTTTTATTGTCCTCAGAAGTGCTGACGCAAAATCGGACATGAAAAATCGCAACACATCTAGTTCCATCATCAAGCCTACAGTTTTAAGCAGCGTATCTCTATCTCATTTCAGTTGTACTATAAATTCAACATAGTGACAGGTAGAACAGCAAAAACTTCTTACACGGTCTTCGTTCCGCATAAATAGAATCACTTTTTAAATGTCTCCCGCGCCGAGAAGTAGAATCAATAACGTGCGTGCAAACCGCAGAACATTTGAAGGATAAAAAATGGCGCTGGCGACTTTTTTGTTCTACGGCACGTAGAAACGATTGAAATTTATCAGCCTTCCAACAAAAGTAACGATACAGTTGAAACAAAGAAAATGCTCTTAAAAAATAAAAGAAAAATACCGACGTGCGTGTGAGAAAGAAAAATTAAGTGTTTCCTTCATTTGGGTGGAAGGGCAGATGTTACATTTACTGAAATTGTTAGTGGGGAAATGATAAAACGTTACCTAACTGCAACCGCATCTTTAGCCGCTTCTTTCCTCTTTTTGAAAATACGGTTTAATTATCAGGTTTGAAACCTCCTTGTAGTTTTATAATAACCATCATTACATGTTTGGTCAAACTTCAGAAATAACTATGGTGGGAGATGCTTTTTAAAGCAGTACATTTAAGTACATCCCATAAAAGTAGGTTGAATGAAAAAGGAGAATAAACGAAAATGTTAGATAATTAATTAAAATGCTGTTGGAGCTCAAATAGTTTTATGAAAAATAACAGAAGTTTTATATATTATATATATATATATATATATATATATATATATATATATATATATATATTATATATATATATATAAAACCATTAAAGGCAGGAATCCAAACAAAATATTTAATTAAACACAACATACTCTGTTGGTATAAGTTCTATTAAACTGAATGTTAAGCATTTGGAACAATAATTAAATAAATATACCATATTAATTTTTATTACATTTTAGTGGTCGTAGCAATGTGGAAAAATAATTCAAATTATTAAATTTAAATAAATATGATTTATAATAGTCTTCTATTAATCTCTCTCGTTTTGTATTACCCGCTTTCATGATTTCGATAGCGTTTTCCACGAATGCAGTCTATGTAGATTAATATATTACGTTAAGTGATCTATTTTTTTCTTTTTATTTACATCAATTCTTAATCATCAACAGTTGGAATTCTGACAAAAGTATAAAATTCCTCCATCAGTATTTTAAAAATATTTCAATATTTTTTTTTTACCTAAAAGTAAAGTTATTTAAAACTTCTATGAAAACAGTAAGAACCTAATTAATAAGAAAACATACCCTATAATTAAAAAAAAAAAATATGGCCTTTGAAGAAACGTGTTCATTATTCGCCATTTTGTCTGTTCAATAGAAGAAATAAGTCTCGTGCATAAAGTAAAATTTTCGATTGTGCAAATTATAATCTAACACCCAAATAAATGTATTTTTTGTATGCTTTTGTCAGTGACATATCCTAGATCAGATCCACGACTGTACTACCTATCTCAATCCATTCCAAAGTACTTATCAACTTTTCTATTACTTAACTTCAAAACGTTACTAGTTTTTGATCCAGGATACGCCACTAACTTTTATAACCTAACAGTTGCATCACGCCGCGTCTGAATTAAATTTCTAAGAAACCGAAAACGCCTAAGTGACCACTTTCCTAGTATAGACGCGAAAAACAGTTAATTATATCACAGAACGTGTGGAAATGTGAATCCCATTCTTATAATGAATAAGCTGGATACGCCGAGTGAAGTTTTATTTTTTAGTCCTCTAATATTAACACAGCAAGTAGGTTTAAAAGTATTTGCTAGAAGTCACGAATATCATAAAATACAACATCAAAACGTCAATTATAACCATAATCGCCATTATTCAAAATTCGGTATATAAATTCCACATTAAAGGCTATGATTCCTAGTACGCGTGCTAATAATACTTGTATAAAGATTCTTTATACGACTCACGATTTTGAGTCTCGCAGAAAATCAGAAAATACCCTTGTTTCTGGAATTGAAGAATAGCGTGTGGTGGTGATGCGGTTGTAAATACAGAAAATCGTGCAGGCGAGGTCCCCCCTAATAAACACCTGGAATGGTTTGGGTTTTAGTCATTCTGCCATAGTCTGCCACTAAATGATATGATAGGAGACGTAGACAATTTTCCACGATGTTGGTATGCCAGAAAATGTTAGGTTAGGGAGAGTGTATAAAAAGTGGGTGGCCTTAGTAAAGGAGGGGAATAAAAATGTATAATATTTGAAAGTTTCGTGATATATGCATATCTTCATGGTAGCCGTAGTACATGATAACAGGTCAAGTTTAGCATCAAAAGTATTATTTACTAAATCATTATTTATTTATTTATTTTTTAAACTTAGTATTCTCTACCAACATTGGAAATGTAGTAGAATCATAATATTAATCTATAAACATATTCATTTATTTATTTATTTTGAAGGGGGGGGGGGGGTGCAATACTATTGGGTGCTGACTGTTGGTGCTCTTTAAAATAATTCAATATATGAAGAGCTGATGATAGCTAAGAATGTTAAATAGTGCTGTTTTAAAAAGAACTTGGCACAGTATAACACAGTGCTGATGCTCTTTGAAAATTAACTTAGTGCAGATGTCTAAAAATTAACACAGTACTGCTGCTCCCTAAAAATCAATATAGCACTGGTGCTCCTAAAAAAACTAGTACGGATTCTACCTAGAAAAAATTAATAGCGCTGGTGCTTCCTAGAAAAAATTAACAGTTTTGATGCTCCCTAGAAGAATTTGACATAGTTTGGTGCCCCTTAATTGTAAAATGTTGTGGATCCCTGCCTTAGACTTTTATTCGTTGAAAAGATTGATAAGCATGAATGGAGGTTGATTGTTTCTTTAGCCTACAGATGCATATATCTAATTCAAATTTTTCCAAGCAAAAGTGTTATAATTTTTAGTACAGCTGAATGCAGAAGATTTTATTTTAATTATACCTTCAATTCTCATGGTCTGATGGCGCCATCCCGCAGTATTCGCCGCTGGAGGTATGATATTTTCGTTCGTGAAATTTAAAGGTGTCACTGAGCTAATGCCAACTTGAAAAAATAAACTTTTAAAGAATTTTTACAAAGCATTTTGAAATAATAACCTGGCTGCGAAATCTGGAAAGACAAATATTATTTTTCATTCTAATAATGATTGTGAGGTAAATACTTTTGTTCAAACTTATTGATGTCACTAAGCTAATGTCAATTTGAAAAATAAACTGTTAAAGAACGTTTACAAATCATTTTGAAAGAATAACTTTGGTACGAAATCTGAAAAAGATGAATGTTGTTTCTCATTCTAATGATGATTGGTGAGGTGGGATATTCAAATTTAATGGTGTCACTAGGCCAAAGCCAAATTAACTTTTAGGTGATTAATAAACGCAAATAACAAATATTAATCACAAATGCCAAAAAATTTCAATGCGACGAGAATTTTCGTAAATAAATATTTCAGATGCTCTGAGGCATAGTTTCGGAAATAATAAAAGCTCAGTACTCAACTACTTTCAGTTGAAAGCTTTTTCGATCGCGGCAGACGATATGAAAAATGCGTCCAATCTCTGAATATCAAATTGTGGAACGAATCTCAAAAATACCAGGAAATGTTTCATTCACGCGATGCCCAAATCCAACAGTATGTGAAATATAGATATGTAAAAGCGGGAATAACATGCTAAAAAAAAATGCATATTTTTTACCAATATATTTAAAATTAGGAACATATAAAGGGATTTTAAATTATTTTAGATAGAAGAAATGAAGAGAGATTCTTGGAATATCACATGACATGTCTGGAGTTATAGGCTCCATCTGATTTTCTCATTCATGTAAAGGTTTGTTTAGGTCACTTTTATTTAGTATTAGAATCCAAAAATACAATTCTTCTTTTATAAAATTTCGGTCTATAAAGGTATAAAAGAAAATAGAAAGTTTCTAATTTTCAAGATTGGCAATACTGATGTTTTATGATGGGCAACAGTCATAAGTTTCAGTTCATGAGTAGCAAAAGCTTGGTAGTTATCCATCTTTGCACATGTAATAAGTCACATTTTTGAAAGTTTACCTTACATTCTCGAATATTATGGTTCTTATAATACTTAGAGGTGAAATAACCTTTCTGCTCAAAGTGACAAGGTTATTCCATGAGAAGTACGATTAGAAAGTAATATTTTGTATATACCTCCTGATGATTTTACAAATTCATAACCTTCTATCTATTGTTATTATCTTTTAATTAAATTTAATTCATACAAATTGTTATTCTGTTTTCATTTTGCTGACATGCATTCCCTTGATTTGTATCTAGTAATTAATTGAATTCTTATGCATGGATTTGGGTGCTATACTATATTTCTCCTAGTTCTACTTTAAATCTTTTAGTTAACTTATTAATTTCATCTTATTTATATGCTGCAATTAGCGCAATACATAGATGTAATTTTAACGTAGTTTTTTTCCCCTGCAATACATGGTAATGTTTAGGGAAAGTATTGGAATCATGCCGAAAATCGCAACTCGAGTTTTCGACGGATCTACACGTTTTAGGACCTCTAGAATACGAAAATATTATTTTTAACGTGACGTCTGTGCGTGTGTCTGTGCAATGTATATTGTACTTGTGTTTTCATGCCCCTATATTTTAGAAAAAATACTAGCGAGGGAAAAAATCGCACTAGAGTATGTTCTTCGAAATGTAGAGTATGCTCTTCGAAATGTAGATAGAGTATGCTCTTCGAATGGAAAGCGCAGTGAAACTCAATATGTTTGTAAAGCCTGTTGCGTAACATTGCACGTAGGTAAATGCTTTACAGTATACCATACCTCCCTCAAATTTTTTTTTAAATAATGTAATAAGTTTCATTTCAACGCATACTGTGTAAATAAAGTTTATTGAAGCTTATTATATGTTTTTCATTTTTATATTCAAATGCTAAAAAAATAGCCGGCTGCACGGAATAGTTTTGTTCGAAATAGCCAGTCAGCAATGTGTTAATAAAATATTTTTGCTGTTTTTCTTGCGGCACACCCTGTGAGAATTGCGGCAATACGATTATAGGGAAAATAAAAATGGACACACCACACACAGCAAAATTCCGCTAACTGCTGCTTTCTCCATCTATAGTCGGAGACAATTCGAAATTCGTAGAAAATATCTAGCGGGTTATTACATTCTGAAAGAGCTCCAATACAATGGAATCTAGCCTATCATCCTTCTCTGAATTCCACAGGGTGAGCAAAGGAGAAGAGAAAAAAGGTTTCCAATATCCGTGGGGGGGAGGGGGGGGGGATCTATCTGATGGGCTTTTGATTGATAAGGTAGGAAGCATAAAATGGGGTTGGCACCCAAGACGCACGCGAAGAAACATTTGAGAATTAGGTGTCATCAGACGAGTCGTGCGGAAGTGCAAAGTTAATGCTATGC
This sequence comes from Amaurobius ferox, assembly GCA_951213105.1. Taxonomy (NCBI): domain Eukaryota; kingdom Metazoa; phylum Arthropoda; class Arachnida; order Araneae; family Amaurobiidae; genus Amaurobius; species Amaurobius ferox. Next base: position 42,264,396 of record OX578148.1, read on the forward strand.
TACAATGAGAATTAAAATTTGCTTTTATATATATATATAACTAATTGAAGAATTTTTATTTTACTTGTATTATATATACCTGAGATGGATCATCAATAAAAAATGTTCTGTATAGTAAAAGTAGAAAGAAAGATGAACTGAATATAAATGTGACATCAAAAAGACCATACGACAAGCTGTAGAATATTTTAAAAAGAACATGATAAGTAAACATTATAAATAAAACAGTACTAAATTGGTATATAATACCCCTTTTTTCCTCTGTTCCATATATAAGTTAAGGAATGGAATAAAAAATCCATGTGGTAAAGATGGTGAAAATTTTATTTATATATATAGATATATATATATATAATATATATATATATATATATATATTATTTATTTATTTGTTATTCTTTTTTCGATTCCATACCTTTTGTATTTTGATACTTTTCAGTGACTTGTTGATTCGATATTTATTTTATTTATTTGTTTTTTTTTTTTCCATTTGCTTGAGGATTTGTTGATTTATACTTTTATTTCGTAAGCCTGTT